>CAEGAF010144744.1:0-58897 GCA_903067075.1 Micropoecilia bifurca
CACACACACACACACACACACACACACACACACACACACACACACACACACACACACACACACACACACATAAAATACCATAGCATAAATCAAACAAAGGCACAACAGAGGGTTTTACAATAATTTTGCTATACATGCCACGGAGGGCAAGGATGACAGGAATGATATAACAGACAAAAACCAAATGACAAGGATTAGTAAATTAAATAAATACTCCAAATTACTGAATTGCAAATTACTGCAAGATGTATGCTCTGTTGAAATACTCCAAAACATTCATAGAAAATAAGATTACTTCTCTGGGGGTGGCAGCAGATTTACAAATTTGTCCTCTAGGCCCCCCTTTTTGCTGTCACTAAAAATACAATATAACATTGTTCTAGAATTTTTCAAGAAATCCATTTATGATTTCACTAAACAAACTCAGAAACAAGCCGGTGAGAGTTGCCGAGGAACACCAAATTTCCATTGTGACCATATATATTTTCCTTGGCAAGGCAAAGAGTTTAGCATTTGCCAGTGTCATCAGGAGCCTTCCCCCTCTCTTCTCAAAGTAGTGTGTTTGTGTTGATCACACCCACATACCCTAGTGACTGGTGACAGTGCCAAGCCTTGTCATCTGTGTTATAATCTCCGAATGAGACTGTCCTGAATATTTACATCGTTTACATCAGATAATTCTGCAGTGCTAAAAAGCCCTACAAGCCCATGCTGTCAAATTAGCATGTTAGCTGGCTCGGGTGTTCAAACCCTGCCATCTCTACAAGGCAAGGCTGGAACTTATTAATGGCACCACTGTGCCAATCCTGGATGTGGATGGGTGGATCTGGCCCACATTTCCAAGGGGGGGGAAAAATGTGATTGTAAGGTTATGCTGTGTGCATCTCTCTCTGTCTGCTGCACATCGGTTTGGTAATGTGATCGGACAAGCTGCTCAAACACCTGTCCAATCCCACATTTCAGGCGGGTTTTTGTTTTCGCTCTCTATAGCAGCGATTCTGGCAGGGTTGCAGCGGCCTTGCTCAAGACTCACACTGTTTGCATGTCTAACCGCGAGGACTCTCAAATTACGGAGACCAACTGTGCCATTCTGCAGGAAAAGACTTAAAATGGAGCAATTTGAAAATGATTCTCAAATACAGAGAGAGAAAGCGAAAATGAAAAAAAAAAAAAAACTCTTTTGTACAAAACCTTTTAAAATGCATGAATACGGTTCAACAGGAGGTTGCCATATCATGCTTTGCATGCGGAGAGTATAAGTTAAGTCTCAAAACAGGGAAAAGAAGGAAAATCAATGTAATGATGTCTGCTCTGTGTGCCAGTTTCCTCCTTTTCATACACTTTTGTCCAGTTTGCAAGGCAAAGCAGTAGGTGCAGATAAGAGAATAATAGTAAATGAATAAAATGAAGGATCCTGCTTACCTGTATCACTGACATCCTATTCGCTTGAGTGTCTGTGTTCAGCCCAGCGAAACTGGAGTGGCACCCCGACCTGGGCACAGTGAGGCTGTTTGGGGTGGTTTTTAGGTACATGACCTCTGACCTGGGCAGTGTGAGCGGCAGCGGGCTCTGGTAGTCGAAGCATATGGGTGAGGTGATCAGGGATGGGCTACTGACAACGTTCATCCGGCTCGCAGAATCCCTCTCCTCCATCTCACTCTGCACCAACATGATGTCACTCTTGTTGATCCGTTTCTTTTTTCCCTTCCCCACCGGAGGATTGGAGTACTCAGCCATGCGGCAGTTATAATTCCCAGCATCCTTATCTTGATGCTTGGACTTGACAGCGATGGCAGTCATGACGGCCAGGAGCATGACAGAGATAATGCAGAGGGTAACTATGAGGGGCAGGGACACGTCCCAGTGCTGCTGTTCCCCACTCGCGCTGGAACCCCCTCCTGTCGTCGTTTCCGTATTCGCCTTAATGATCAGCTTAGCCACAGCAGATAAGGGGGGTTTGCCATGGTCAGTTACTCTCACCACCAGCTCAACCACTGGGGCAATCTCCTCCCAGAGAGCATGGGCAGTTCTGACCTCTCCTCCCACTGGGTCTATCTCAAACAGGTGGTCGTCGTTTCCCTCTGTGATCTCATAGGTTAAGTGCCCACTTTCTCCATGATCATGGTCCACTGCTTTTACTGTAGCAATGATGTACCCAATTCCCACGTTTCTAGGTACTGGGATCTCAGCCGTGTCATTCTGCAGCAGCGGTAAAATAATAACTGGAAGATTGTCATTCACATCAAGGACATTGACCCTGACTGTAGAAGTGCTCTCCATGTGAGGAGAGCCGCTGTCTTTTGCTTGAACCTTGAACTCAAAGGATTTTGTCTGCTCGTAGTTGAAGGAGCGAGAGGCGTAGATTGCTCCGTTTGTGGGATTAACAGACACGTATGTGTAGACCGATACATCTCCAATGTGGGATGGCAGTATGGAGTATGAAACGGTTCCATTACGACCTACATCTGGATCATGTGCCACGACGGAGCCCAAGTATTCTCCGGGGATGTTGTTCTCAGGCACCTGCAGCACGTAGAGTGTCTTTGTGAAGCGCGGCGCATTGTCGTTCTCATCTAAGATTTTCACAGTGAATGACCTGGTGTTGTTCAAAGATGGGTTCCCGTTGTCTCTTGCAACAATTGTGACATTATATTCATCTTTTGTTTCTCTGTCCAGAGGTCTGTCTGTAAGCAGAGTGTAGAAATTATCATTGTTTTCCTGAAGTCTGAAGGGGACATTTCCCAGAACCCGGCACTGGAGCTGGCCATTACGCCCTGAGTCTTTATCAGTCACTCTGACCAGTGCTATGACAGACTCTGGGGGAGCTGCTTCACTGATTGCTCCCTGCCGAACAGAGACAAAACTTATTATTGGCAGGTTATCATTTTTGTCAAGCACTTTCACAGTAATTTTACAATGTCCTGGTATCGGATTGGGCCCCAGATCCTTTGCCTGCACATCAAACTCTATGATTGGATTCTCCTCAAAGTCAATCTCTCCCTGGACCTTAATGACGCCAGTGTTTGGGTCTATTGAGAACACATCTTGCATTCGCTCAGATGCATATCCAGTGAAGGAATAGACCACCTGCCCGTTGCTTCCCTCATCCTGGTCAGTGGCGTTCAGATCTATAAGTATTTTTCCAGGGGGAGAATTCTCAGGAATCTCTAGCACATAGGAAGATTTTTCAAAAACAGGGCTATTGTCATTTGAATCAGTCACTCTGACGTTGATTTGCATGGAGCCCGATCTCGGATACTCCCCTCCATCGATTGCAGTAAGAAGAAGAGTGTGATGACTCTGATCCTCCCTATCGAGGGGTCTCTGAACCACCAGTTCTGGGTATATAGTCCCATCACCCCTCACTTTTAAATCCAAAGAAAAGGTATTGTAGTCATCTTTTGTAACCTGATAGGTCTTTATCCCATTTTCCCCAGAATCCGAGTCATGTGCAATTGTGAGGGGGAAGCGTGTCCCAGCAGCTGCATTCTCAGAAATATCAATATTCACATGATCTGAGGGGAAACTGGGGGAGTTGTCATTGATGTCCTGTATATCAATCTTGATCATACAAATTTCCTTGTCATTGGCGAACACCTCCATAGAGAGCTGGCACTTGGGGTTGCGCCTACATAGCGTCTCTCTGTCAATCCTTTGTTTGGTGAAGATTAGTCCACTCTCGGGGTCAACATCCACCAGGTGCGGGGCTGAATTCTCCAGCACCCTGAAGTTGGATTTCTTCCCTCTCTCTACAGTCCCATATCCGCCGTCTTTTGCTATGTTGCCTATAACAGTTCCAGGTCCCTGCTCCTCCAGGACGGAATAATTGAGGTTTTTCAACGTGAGGGCTTTCACCCACAGCAAAAGGAAAACGGGTGCAGAGAGACGCATCCCTTCTAAGTGGATATGCAGCAGTGGTAGACTGAAAAAAAAAACTGGTTGACTTTCAACCTGTTGATTAGGAGGAAAAAAAAGAAAAAAGAAAAAACCTAGTGCTCTAACCCGCACCGGGCACGGGTTTCACGCTGATCTGACACTAATTGGGTATTAAACCGATCTCTGAACCGTGCTCTCCCTTTTTAATTTGGATCTTGACCTTTTTTGGATGCGGTGTAGCTGGGATGAACTCTTTCTGTAAACAAAGATGACCGCTCGACGACACCTGATGTATGAATTAAATATCAAATTCCGCACCACTACAAGAGAGATGCTTTGTTTCTCTTTGTTTTTTTTTGTCTCCCCCAAACGTAATGTGTGTGTGTGTGTGTGTGTGTGTGTGTGTGTGTGTGTGTAGGTGAGTGCGTGCGTGTGTGTATGTGTGTGTAGGGGGACCTGATGAATAATCGATGACTATAAAGTATTCATATTCCCAACCGCATCCAAGGTTAAAGCGTTTAAATCTCGTGGTTGAAGGTTAGAGCGCGGCTCGCAAAAGCGCATTGCCCTCATGCGACATCTACACCTAGGCTACTGCGAAACACTGACATGGCCATTCAAAATGCAGCATTTGCCATTCACATCGCATGTTACTTTCCCCCTTTCTCCTGTGCGGCACACTGTTGCACATACGCGTTCGGTCCGCGTCGCCCATACACAGTCTGCTCACAAAGTGGAATCTAAAAAAAAATAAAACAAGCAGGATGCAGAGCTGAGAAATACTCCAGTTCCAACCTTTTGTGCTCAAGAGCGTCTGCGACTTTTGCCCGATGATTGTCCTATAATCAGTCCAGTAATCCCATAATCCAGTCCAATTGGACCCGGTGCTCTTCCATCCTTCATTCCAGACAATTCCCTTCAGCACTGACCCGTAAAACGAGCGGGAAGAAAAAAAAAAAAACGAGCCACACAGAGGGTGCTGGAAGATTTCAGATAATCAAAATTAATCGCTTCTCCTGCGCTCACAGGTTTCTCTCCTCTCCGCGTCAACTGTTGAAACCCGCTCCCCTCACTGTGTTGAGCCGATCTGACCGGAAGCCTCTCGAAGCCCTCGCAACGCGCTCCCGTGTGTTTCTGGGCGCATTTAACATACTTTCTGATCGTCTTCCAGCGAATGAGTGAGCAGTGACAGATCTTTGCCTTGAGGGGGGTTTCTCCGATAGGGTCTGGCAAGATCGCATGAAGAAGGGCTGTTCTAGTGCTACGTGATTCATTTACTGATGTGCGCGCAGCGAACAGCAGCATCACAGGGAGGAAACGTGCTGGAGGATGTTGCTCCTAATACGTGTCGATGTGAACCAGAGGGGATTGGAGATAGGTTTCTTGAAATGTGCCGTAGCAGGAGCAGAAAGAACTTGACAAGTGGGGACAGAGACGGTCCGTTGCTATATGCGGCCCCAGGGCAGAAATTTTGTTCGGTGAGGTGGGGGAGAGTCACTTGTTGTCACAGGTCACCACAGCATCACTACCGTCTTCTTTTATGTGGTTCCTTCTTCATCCCTTCCAAAGTATGCAGAAGTGAATTCAGATTATTTATTGAATATATACAGCAGCATACCCCACAGTATATACTTTAAACTTTTCTTACTTTAAGTTTCACATTAAGTTTCATAAGCAAAAATAAAGTAGTACATCAATGGAATGAAAATGATACATGGCTTTCTTTTTTTTTTTTTTTTTTTTACATCTGAATCTCTGAGAAGTGTGGCGTGTACATATTCAGAGCCCCAAGTCAGTACTTTGTAGACACAATAACAGTTACAAGCTGATACACTGGGGCATGTGTTTACATGCTCCCCCCAAAAAATCAACCAATCATTTGAATGTTTCACTCAGACCACAACCCGACTTCCTCCATTATTATTATTATTATTATTATTATTATTATTATTATTATTATTATTATTATTATTATTATTATTATTATTATTATTAGTTTAGTCACATCTAGAAGAAGCACTTTGACGAAGCTTGGAAATATAACTTAGACTTAGTCCAACTGGATAAAGAGCATTCACAGACATAAGGTTTTAAGATTGTTAGTTGGACTTTATTCGTTTGACTCATGAATATTCTTTTAGCTAAATTATTCCACTGTAGTTCTCGGTGTAAGCTTAGAGTTATTTTCCTGAGAGAATATGAAGCTCAGTTCCAGTCTCAAGTATTTTGGTGCTTCTAACAGTTTTTTTTTCTCTGTATCGTCCTGCTTTTAGCACAATTCATCTGCCTACTATCACTGAGCAGCTTTCCTATCCCTGCCCCCCACAGGATGATGATGGTTTTGTCCAGACTGATGTGCACTGATAGTTAGTCCCTCACAAATAGTTTTTTCATGGATGTATTTTTGCTACTTTAGCATAAACGCCATTTGTGCAGCGCACAACTAATACTTATACTGTCAGCAGATTGCCTCACCTTAACAGCAGGTTTCTGAGTTACCGTTGGCCTTTTGAGTGCTCTCCTGATCAATGCTTTCCTATCAATTTAGCAAAACAGGTGGTTCTTGTTAGGTTTGCAGTTTTTCCATACCTTTCGCATTTTCACAGCACTTGCAATAAAGAGTGTTAGGAGTTGACAGCAAAAAAAAAAAAGAAAGGTTAAATCATTTCTTTCTCTGACTTAGTCATTTGTTGTGTATCTACTATACAATACTTCAATACAAACTGTTGAATTGAGAAGAAGAACCCAAGTATGTTTTGTTGGGCTCACAATAAATAGCAGTAAAGTAGAATATATGTGCCTAGAGGAATTTGCCACTTCTTTAACATTTTCAATATGTAAAAGGATCAATTTCATACTTGGATCACACTATGGTAAACATTGTTTCAAATGTACTCAAATCCAGTGCTTGTGAAACAATGCTACAGCTTAATTTATTCATACTTTGGGTTGACTCTGAGTGTAATCTATTTATTTATTTATCTTTTTTTACGGGATGGGGATGACATATGGCCAACATGGTGTTAGAAATGTAAAATTAAAGCTTTCAAAATGTTTGGAGAGTAACACAGAGTGCTGTCTTCTCAGTGTCATTGAAGCTCCTTAGGTATTCATAACTTAAGATCCTTATTAATTATTAAAAACAACAGGCTTACACCTGTCTCTTCTGTTTGTTCCTCATTTTCATCATTGCTTTGGAGAAAATTTAATCAGAAGATAAAAAGAGAAAGAGAAGGAGACAGACTGTGGATGTTTTCAGGATAATCTCTGTAAAGGACATAAGACAACTGCTTATTCCTCTGAAAGAAACAAGGCTTATTTCACAGCTCAAATATCACAGCTGTTGGTATAACCTGCCTTATGCGGCTATCACATTGCTTATCCACATCAATCTCATATCTCACACCGACAAAAAAAAAGAAAAAAAAAAGATGGACTGACATTTAGTTCACTCAGCATTTCAACAATATGACATTTGCATTTTTATTCTCACTTGACCAAAATCTCGGTGATGCCGGCGTGTGTGTGGGGGCCAGCGGGGGCCGGTGGGGGCCGGCGGGGGCCGGCGGGGGCTCCATGGCGTCGCATCCAGGTACCATATGAGAACAATTCTGGGAGGACGCTGTGTCAACATAGGGGCAAGATTACCGTAGCCCGCTTCCTCATTTAATTTCATGTTGCTTGGGATCTAAATCAACCTTGAGTTGCTCCTCAGTTCATTTTCGATGTAGGAAACATGGCTGCTTTCCTCCTGTGGGGAGCATCAACTTTGGCTGGCCCCGGTGCAGCTTGCATAAATTGGCCATTTCTGCAGGTATGAGATAAGGACAACAAAGGGAAACTAATTATCATTCAGTCTATGTTAAAACCTCAGGAAAGAGCCGCTATTGACAATTGTGTCTGCATTGTCACAGTCATACTATTTAATATGATCTGAAATCTAAATGAGAGGGTGGTTTATATCCATAATAAATAGGCCACATACTGATGTGAGGCTTTGGATGCCTTGTTCATCTAAAATCCCGCTGACTTTGTCTTGGGTAACTTTCTCTAATGAGACCACAGTACTCGACCTGGTATGAAATGCAATTTCTGTTGCTTTTTCCTCCTCCTTTTTTAACTGCAAGAACAACAGTGTGCATCAGGTGTTCCGTGGCAAATTGATTTTTACGTGAAAGCACATTATTCCAAAGGCATAAAAAAAACCCCATACCTGTTGTAATTCCGGGTGGAAACAACAAATAGTGGCTATGCTCTGTTTAAGCACACTTGTAATATTTTGCCATCTCTCTCATGTGATTCACTTACCACTCGGTGCAAGCATGATTAAAGGTGAGATTAAATTGTTTATCATTAGCTTTTTTTTTTTTCTGCTTCCGTCTCTAGCTGCGCCACACTTTGAGCAGCACACAGGAATACTGATGGTGGGGGAGCAGGAATAATGATTAGGACAAGCCACTGAATCTTCCTGCAGAGTAAATGAGCACCAGAAACAAGTTTTAATGGAGCATTTGGCAAAACAATCAGTTACTCCCTAAAATAAAGGAGTGATTATGGAAGAAAAAACAACTTTATTATCTATGTGGAAAATCTTAAAGTTGCATATGCAGAGTGTCTTACAAACACATTTAAAGCTGTTTATATGTCCGCATTTTGTCCATTTAAGGCAAAAAACAAACCGTCATTTATTTCTTTTATGACATTTTAAATACTAGAGTCACCATAATTAGTAAAATTGTCTTTGAATGAGGGTTTCCAAATTATTTTTCAAAATATATAAACCGAGAAGCACATTTTCATTGAGTAATCTTATTTAGACATCCCTTTAAAAAGTCAGTGCAACCAATTACCTTTAGGAATCATAGAGTGCACCTCTGTTTTATAAATGCAACTGTTTTGTAGATGGTTTGTAACTCTGGAGGAGCTACAAAGAGCTGAGGTGTGACAATCTAAACACATGAAATTAAATATTTATTTTGAATTTAAAGGCAACTAATTGCTACAACCAGAAGAAACAAGCATTATGCTGTCGTTAAATTAGTAAAAAACAACCATCTGTTATGTTCCAGAACTCAGATAACACAATATAAAAAAGCAGAGAAGAATTAGAAGTGATCCATTTCCAGTTTAGAAAGGAGTAAGGGGAAGCAAATGATTAATTGATCTAACTTATACTTCAACGCATAAATCAACCTTGTTTTTCTTGTTGACAGGACCGTTGTTATTTATTCATCTCTGAAATATGATGTATGGAAAAATGGGAAGAAGAAAGCAATTGTTGAAAGAAAGCCAAAAAAGTTCTGTTTGTCACAAGCCATTTAGGGAACACTGGCATATGTAAAATAAGGTAATCTGGTCAGGTGAGGCAAAAATTAGTTTTTTGGTCTATGTGAAAAATACTTTGCATTTCAGAAAATTAACACAACACCATTCACATTGCAAAACACGGTGGTGGGAGCATTGTACTATGAGTATCTTGATACCTTCAGCGAAGACATGGAATTGATCAGAGTTGATGAGAAAATAGATTGGGCTAACTGCAGAGAAATTCTGCAAAAATACGTGTGAAAGGCTTCTCAAAACGTGACACTGCAGTGGGCAGAGGTTTACCTTCCAACAGAGTCAGCAGAGGATGATCTGAACTCTGAAGTTAACTAGTTTTCAAAGAAAAACGGTCAGAAGCTTCAGTCTCTGCATATGATAACTATTATAAACAGACCCCAGACTTGAATCTGTAGCATCCACTGAAATATGTGTGCGGGTTGGGAGTGGAGAGGGAGAATGGAGTGGATACAAATACATCCAACACTTGTTACAGACTATTTATTGACTAAATGTAAATTTAAATGCTATTTAGGTTCACTGGATTTTATTGCACGGTTAAAGTTAACAGAAATGAATATGTATTTTTTCAGATTACTTATGATGATTTTTTTTCTTTATAAAAGACATTTGCCAGATTTCTCGCACTTATTGCGTTTTCCACTTATTTTATCTTGCATAGCGGTGATAGTTTAATGATTTCTCTTGTAAGATTCCTATAAAACACAGAGAGGTTTGTGATTGTAATGCTGCAGCATATAAAATTGTTGTATATTATTTCAAAGCACTGCAAAACCGTACTGCTACATTCTGTCTAAGTCACTGAAATGTAAGTTCCATATTGTAATAATGTAGATTTTCGTGATTCAATAGTAATTCGTATTTCTCTATAATCCCTCTGTCATGACTCCTCAGAAAGGTATGAGTCTTAAAGAGACAGCTGATTTAATTCATCCCCCAAAACCCATTTTTTTCTATACTTGCAAGAAGCCATGCAGAAAATTTTTATTTAATGTGTCAAGGTTTTTGAGAAGTGAACCTGTGGAACTTCTGCCCCTCATCAGCTGTGACAATGCAACACAGTTACAGAAACATGAATTTAGGAATACTTTCAAAGTGACTTAGAATATAGTTTGCTATGGTTTGTAACATAATGCTATGAAAGCTTCCTTTGTGTCAGAGTGGCCACTGTGATCTGAACTACCCCAGGTTGAGGCTAGAAAATATTTGAAAGAGGCTGTTGAAAAGATCATATTTCTGTTTGATGTCTGCGGTAAACACTTTGTTCTCCTTTCTTCCCTGGCAACAAATCCACAGAAAAGAACAAAATGAAGAATGTACAGATCCTACTAACAAGTGCCTTTGCCTGAAATGTAGCAGCCTATTGTTTATCTCAGTGAGTGAATTGTTTCATTTGTTCACCACCTCGGAGCAGCACATATTGCTGTGGTGGATGGCGGTCATTTAATTCAAATGGCTGACTCCAGTGAGGTTTGAATCCTGACTTCAATCTGTGGTAAGAGTGAAGCAGAAAAACACACTTTCTTAAAAGTTCAGAGACTTTATTGGTCTCATTTAGTGTAGTTCTGGAATTCATTTATGCCAAATGAATGCAACTGGTTTGGAAAAGGTTTTTAGCATTTCCTTTTCTTCAATCCATCCTTCCCAGTCACCACCCTTCCTATCACACGTCCTTCTTTCCTTCCTCGCTATCTTTCATGTATTCTTTCCTTTGTGTGATCTAACTTTTTCCTCTTTCTGTCCTTTCTTTCTCATGTCTTTTGTTCTTATTCTATATCTTCACAGACTATAAATATCGCTACATGTCAATCTGTTGTTTTTGCAGGTTCTTTATGTAAACTCTGGGCACAGTATGTGCCATATATTAAAATTAAAATTTTGATTTTTTTGTTTTTTGTTTTTTTACTTGGCAAAAACTATTATTCGTACTATTTAAAAGAATTAAAGTTTAAATGAAAATGTGAAGGCGTTCAGTCAAACTCAGCAAATATTTACATATACCCTCATGTTTAACATTTATGTACCAATACCCTCATAAAGGATTTCCCTCTTATTATAACAGAACATGTAATTCAGGAAGCTCCAGATTTCTGTCAGACTATCTTTGCTCTTTCATATTAATCTTCTATAATGCAGTTTCAAAGGAGACAGGGTTCTGACACTGTTGTGCTGGGTGCCATGTTGCTTCATTAAGATGAACATGGGAGCTGTTTATTTTTAGTCGATCCCACACACAACACCCTGCTGTTATAATTCGCGAGCATACCAAATGTGCATTAATCTGTAGCTGAAAATAGAGCCCAAGAAATGCCCTATTTACCAACAAGTCTTCCAACCTAGGCATCAAATAAGTCGTTTGTTACGGCTTCCTGATCAGAGTAATGAAAGAATATCACTGTGTTGTTTAACACATGAAGCTAATAAACATGGTGGCATTTGGTTATTTAAGAAATGTGCAATGGTTGCAGGTTTTTTTTAGGAGTTACGGTGTTTTCTATACTTTTAACAAAACATTTAAAAGTAATTAACATCAACTAGTTTTCAAATGTGGTTTATCTTTTGCTATACATCTGATACATTTACTTGACACAAGGCTTCTTTGCAAAGTATAAATATTGTTGAGGGAAGTAGAGGTCTAAGAAATGTTTGCTTCAAAATGCATATGTTTGACTCACAAGGGTGAAAGAATAACTTATTATTTATATGTTGTGGTTGTGTTAGGAGTTTATGAGCAATAAATATCTTAATCGAAACTTTGTTTTGGTTTTTAATCAACAATTAACATTTAAGCAATTGGCTGGATCGGAGCTTAACATCTGCAACGGTAAACAACTCCTGTCTCAAAAATGTTACAGAGGTTTATGGGAAAGTTCTTAAATTACTATTTTATTTACATAATAATGTATTTTAAATAAAATAATATTATAAACTGGTCAAAACCCAACATTTAACGTCGTTTTTGGCTTAAATTAGCATGGCTTGATGTAATCAACTGGTAAAAACAACAACAAAATAGCTAAAGTGAATAAACTGCATTTCATCACCTATAACCAAATGCACAGTTTATCAAAATGCAGAACATGAAAGCTTATTTTAAAAATATGTTTTTGATTCGTTTTAGAACCCAAACACTTCCTGAGTACTGTTGTCCTGTTTGAATGTTACAGTCTGTAACTTGCGAAATCAACATAAATATTTATATTTTTGATCATTTCTAAAATTACGTAAATAATCCAAATTAGACTGAAACAGGCAGATCTTAACCTTTCACACTACTGTCCATTAGCCGTCCATTTCTGTGGGCTGACAATTGCTATGTCGCTCTGTCAAATGAACCTAAATAGCAGAGCTGCTTCGCTGCCTGTGTGTGCAACAAAAGCAGCCTAACACAGCTCACAAGCCTTGTTATCATGATACATGTCGAATAAATTGTTTTTGTTACAGACCAGATGTGGATTTGCATATAAATGCAAATCCTCAAGGGTCAATGTTCCAGCTCTCCAATATTTCAGTTCTGAGTCAGAACTCAGGATTCGAGCATCACTCTCCAGAGAGTAGGGGTTAAAGGGCAGATGTTTTTGCATCACATTGTTTTTTTTTGGTAAATGTTTAGGAGGTTTAAAAGTTCAGACAAACCTCTGCAAAATTATCAAAATTTGCACTTTTGTTTGGAAGTTTATTTGATTTCCCATTGAAGTCATCTCAGGTTTACTTGGTGATCTGTTATGTGTGTTTAAAAAAATCTACACGATGGGAGTGAGGAGCTAAAAAAGTGTTTGCGCGTGCAGAAAGGTCCTTTCTAAAGGATTCATGCAAATGTGCACCTCACGAATTACCTGCTCATCAATCAGTCTGGAAAACAAGCAGTGCATAGATTTCAGCACAGAAACAATGTGAAACTAATGAACATTTCTGAACAGTTCACATCAAACATTTAAGGCTGAGTCATGAATATCATTATGAGAACGAAGAAAACAACTACATGACCTTAAGTGGGTTGACTGACAGCTCACGAGTTTCTGCAGCTGCAATAACTAAGCTGAAGTCTGAACATTTAATTTTGTTAACAGGTCTGTGTCTTATAGACATTTCAGAAACGTTCCTGCCGACTGCAGAAAGAGCCAAAATGTCAGTCAGTCAGACATATTGAATGGGTATTATTAGTCTGAACCTGGGCAGGCATTTTTTTTACTTCATGCTGCTTAGATCTTATCAAGCTGCACATTACTTTAACAGTCTATTATAATAAACTCAATCATTTCTTTCAGTTTCTAAAAGAATAAAAAATACTAAAAAATTAAAGCCCAGACAGTAATAGAGCGTATACTGTAGGAGTAACTAAACACTCATACATTATCCGCAAATCTATGCTGTTTACCATTTAATCAAAAACATTTTGTTAAGGAATCTGCTACTGTATAACAAATTAGACCTTTAATTGTAAAAAGCCCAAGCTACAAAGTCTACAGTATTGCAGGCATAAGGAAGAATTACTCCCCTACTAAAGATGCATTGATTATTCATCCCAGTAACGACCTCACGTCTTAAGTTGTTAGAACTCAGCATTCTAACGTCTACCATGTAACTTAAGAGACTCCAGGAACAATTCACTGCTTAAATTCTCAGAACAAGCTCACAACACATGCTTGTAGTCTTAGATGATCAAACAAAAAATTATTGATTTTCTTCCGTTCTATTGTGTATGTGGAGTTTTGAGTCAGGCTTCCAGCGAAACTTGGCAGCTCCGCTGAGAGGCTGGTTTCTTACTGACAAGTTGTTGTAAGGCCAAAACATGCTCAACGTTTTGGGCTAAATACAAGGTCTACGTTTAAGACTGCTGTGTGCGCAATTGAAAAAAGGGGATAACCTAGGAGTGAACAGATCAATGTGTTTTTTTCTCTGTACCTATATTTCTAATAGAGCTCTTAGCATTAAATTCATACTAGATGTCGGTTACGACCCAAGTGGTGCAATATAGAAATACAATCAAAACATAGTCTAAAAACTGAAAACATTGCCCATAAATAATGTTCTGTGTTGGTACAGAGACTATGACAAAGAGGTGCAAAAAAGGCATAGAAAGCAAAAATGAAAGAACTGAAATCTGACTGTATTTAGAAAGGAGCCCTCCTCTCTATTTGTGCAAATTTATTTTCTAATTAATGGCCAAAAATAGATTTCTAATCATCACGTTATTACACAAGATGCAGGTTTCATGAAGTGCTCTCTCAAGAGCTGCACAATCATTTTTATTTATTTATTTTTTTCAAATCACATTGATGGCACTGGTTACAGACACAATGTTAAGCTTATCAATGTTGAACAGAGCGCTGTTGAGGCCATAAATCAGAAGGGCAAAGAACATAATTTACCATTAGCCAGCCACCAACAACTGCTCCCTGTAGGATTTCTGACGGAGGAGTCCTGAAAATAAACAGGAGAGTCGTCCAAGAGCCAAGGAAAACCTGAAATTAGAAAGAATTTTGTTTTCTGCTCATGCTGAAAAAAAAAGCATGAGCAGAGATGTAAATCTGTCAAGGAAGATAATCTGTGGTAAATCTGTGAGCAAATGTCTACTCTGTATTAAAAAAAAATAATATATAAATATTCTATTGGTTAAATAGCATCAGAAACATTTGTTCATCACTTTGTTTAATTTGACAAATTTTCACCTGAATGAACTATGGGTAGAATGAGTCCAACCTCAAACTACACATTTACAGTTTAAGTAAACACCTTCAGTATCATACTGAATGTGTATTTTAATCTTACGACCAAAATAAATCAAACCGAATTGAAAAAGCGTGTATTAGCTCCTTCAGTCTTCTGCAAAACATTTCAATAAGCCAGCCAAGTGCAGGTACAAGGCATTATGAGAAACGTGTTTTTATAGAAAAACACTGATGCGCTCACTGCTGATTTTTCACACAGTATATTTTAAAATGTGTTCTAACATACATTGCAGCTCTGGGGAACATTGGTGAAATTAAAGACTTTGATCAAAACACTGACTGAACAACACGCACTGCCAGCACTACATAAAATCTAAATGAGATAAAGGTCATCACCAAGGAGCCAATGGGTAGCTAGAAAAAGATAAATGAGCACATCTGCATGTGATGCCTTGTCTGACATGATTTAATCACATCATAGAATCTGAACCACTATTTATAGGACCAGATTATTTTTAAAGGCAGTAGCAATTTCCAATGTTTATTGGCTCCAGCATCTTGTATAAACATATTTTACCTACTTCACGGAAATATTTTATTTTTTTCTCATTTGTTTATATGATCATTTATTGTAAGTACATGCATTCTATTTCTTAGAAAAATAACCACTTTAACAGCAGTGCTTGTTGACTTTGTTACACAACTTCAAAATCGTACTTACTTTAAAGGGAAAAACTTCAGAATAAATAACTGTATTTAAAAATTACCCATTGTGTTGTTTTTGTTAGTCCCATGTGGAAGAACACAATCCAATCTGGGCTTTACAGTGTCAGAATGATTAGTAGAGATGGTCTAATTCAGTTGTTTTGAGTTCTGATCCGATCTTACTACCTTAAATATCTGCTGATTCCAAAAAATGATTTGAGCCAGAATACATTTGCTAAACATTTAGTGTTGTTTTTGGTGACGGAGTTACATAAAGTGGAAATGAATAAATAATGCAGGCACTGTCAGCTGTACAGCTGAATATTGTGTGCATATTTTCAGTTTTATCAATAACAACAAGACTGAGAAAAATCTGAAAAGATAGCAAACCAGAAATGGCCTGTGGAGGATGGGCACAATGCACATTATTTGGTGCATTGTGCCACATAATGCACCAAATTATTGGTGCATTATTTGCACCAATAATTTGCTTTGAAAGTAGTTTACTGCTCTTTGCGTTGGAATTTCCTGGGGTGTAAAACATTATTAAAAGTATCTTAAAACGCAAATATGTGAGATTATTATTATTTCACTAAAGACAAATCAAAAACATCGTGGCTGACATCACTGTTACTGCCTGCAGTGATCGTCTCTTTCAGCATTTTCAGCATTGTAAAGTTTCTCTAGCTTGAGCCAAAATCCCTCAACAGGGATACTTGCCTTCCAGAGCTCACAAGTACTTCATGGCTAGAAACTATAATGTATGTTGTATATCTACATACCATTGATGGGGAGATAGAAAGGCCTTGAAATGGCCAATTAAACATTTCCTTAAATTTTGTTCATATGCATTCGACTGATCAAAGGCCCAAGCAGAGAGCCAGTCATAGCAGCCTCTGTGCTTGCTAATTTATACACATTAGTCTGTAATTTGGCCTGGATGGTTTGACTGTGCAAGGATCTTTCTGTGAGCAGGTGTCTTAAAGGGATACTTCAGGATTTCGGAATTGGAGTTGTTTTAAAACGATAAAGTCCACTTTTATTGGACCCTCAATATCAGGCTGACTAAGTAATTTTAGTTTCCAGGTTCTGGAAAATTACTCTGAAGTTGCACTAAATGAGGATGGTGAGAGTTATCCACCACAGAGACGATTTTATCTGCCGTTTTTAAACACAGTGACTCTAAATAACCTTGTGTTAGCTTTTTTTTTTACTACACAGAATGAAGTCAACTTTAGAAATAAATGATCCCTTAGTATTTGTTTAAGCATTTAGCAAATGGTCCAATTGAACGTTTTGACTTTGTTTACTTCAGGGTCATCCACCTGAAGGTAATTTAGATTTAAACTCGCAATTAGCATAATCTGCAGAAGGCACATTACATTCTTGTTGGACAAAAAAGCAACAACCTTGAAGCAATAGAATTTTAATCTTTATGTGATGCGCCAATGATGATTTCAACACCATGAAAAGACAAACTCCTGTCATTTCTATTTCTAAATGGCTCTGAACATAAAAACAGATTTGAATGCAGTTGAGATTTTACAAATTCAAAAGCTTCTTGAAATGGTAACAGTGTCATAGAGAGACAAGAAATGTTCATATAAAACATGTGGAATACTCAGAAATATAATTAGGCTGTATTCAGCAGAAAATAACTTCCTGTTTCAAATTCACAGCCCAGCCCAAAACATAAAAGAGACACAGAATAAACATTATATTTTTTTGAAGATGATCTTGAATTGTATATTTTTGTTTGATGTTCAGCTGAACTACCAAATGTACATATATCCCCGAATAATTTATTTTCTGCCTATTTTTTATTTTTATTTTTTTTTTCCCATTTGAAAGAAGAGGTTTCTAAGCGTTGCTGGAGAAGATTATGGGCGTGTGTCCAGAAAAAAACATATTAGATATTTCAATCATTCAAATCTTCAAATTGAAAAGACAAAGGATGCTCCATTGAGTATTTTTGGTAAATGTTCTGGAAATGTAAAATATAAAAGGCCAGTACCCTGTCCCAAGTGAAATAAAATCAGTGCAGTACATGCTTATAAATTTCTTTAAATTGCAGTAAAATAGGACACTGCAAATCATTAATATTATATGTTCTATATTACTGTTTTGATTGTGTCCCATTTCACTTACTCACCAGTGACTTGCTGGAAGCTCTAATCTCTTTTAGGGAGATGTCAATATGAGATTATTAAACTATAATGAATATAATAAAAATAGTCTTTACACAAAAATACACAACTGATTTTTTTCATTGAAAACATAGAAGCAGCATTTTTTCCCTGCTGCTGACACAATATTCTAACATATTCATATCAATAATTTTTATTTATTTATTTTAGCTTTGACTTATACAAGCAGTTATAAAAGAATATTAAATTTAGTTGTAGCCTTCAGGTGCCTAATGTGCAGATTTTCAACTCATTGCACAGAAAAACAGATTTGAATGTAACAATTGTTTTAGGAAAGATCTAAATTGAGTTCAAATAAAAATAAGTAATAGTTTATTTATTACTCAGAGTCTGATGTTTTCATGCCTTTATTGCTGTTAATTGCAATGATTTTCTGCTGACAGGTAACAGAAACACAACATTTAAAATCAGACTATCACAACAGACCATTACAAAACACCAAAACCAAAATGTTAGCTCAGTGAAAAGTCTGCTGGGTACCACATTCAAAGCTGATGTTATGAAAAGGTTCTTTTTACAAATTTTTCTTACAAGGACGTAATTCAGACACAACATACAGAAATGAAATTTTTCACATCAACTAAATATAGAAATATAAACTGTCATGCTGATTGTGAAAGATGATGTCTGAAAGTTTTGGATGCTTTACTGCAGCAGGACCGCCTCCATCATAGAAACATTACAATACACATGACTGCTATTGCTTTGTGCTTGAGACAAGTAGTAGACTTGATTGTGCTTGAGAGATTAATGGACACATAACTTATTTCAACAGAAGTTGTAGGACCAGACAGCACTGTGTCCTTTCTGTTGAAGACCTTTTCGTTTTGTTTTGTTTTTGAGAAAAATGATGTTGATTTCTGCTCTGTAAGCACAATTTAATGTATTTTCCCCATATAAAGGAAACAGAATTAGACAGAACAATGTGAAAATGTCATAATAAATAACTGAAGATGAATGTCGATTTCTTTCCCAACATAAAATGACTTGAGAAAACTAATGGGAATAGATTTAATAACGTCCGTGGAGAAAAAAAGAACAAAAATAGAGAGAAAAAATTTTGTTTACAAGGACAGGCAGGGTATTGTGAATTATTTCAGAACATCCACAGTATGTGTGTTATTTAGCTTGCAATAATATAATAATAAAAACCTTAAACGTTCCCTTTAAAGATCCAAAGTTCATGCATTTCCTGAGTCCGGTTGGTCTTTTCATTTAATTCTTGGAAAAAGAGCAACCAATAACTCCACTTTGCAGCAAACATTTTAATTGATGGCTAGCTCTACTTTGAGGTGAGTGATACTCTCAAAAACACTTCAGTGACACACAAATGCTAATTCATTACTCCCTTCTCGAACTCTGAGCTCAGCAAATAAGTCACTTTGATTCCCTTTTCAAAGGATCCACTCATTATTAAGACAGACCACGTGCGCGACTTTGTTTTTTAGCTCTCCCGGCTAAATTCTCATCGAGTTGAATATAGCCCACAGTCTCACCAAGGCCGTGCCAGCTGCCTCGTCTCCCTCTTTGCTCAAGTGTCCCACATACGGTGTAAGAGAATTGCTGGTTACAGTGCTCTTAGGACCGGCAGAGAAGCAGCAGGTTAGAAAAAAACACCTCCCGGGAGAAATGATTCAAGCTATTGGAGAGCCAGAGAGGCGAATAAAGTGAACGCAATTTCAAAGGGGAAATAAATGGAGGTCATGGTGTTTTGATGTTCCTGTACTGGTCACAAAAATAACTCGGCTGATGATGGAATCAATCACACCTTTGTGGCGGTGAATATTAATGAAGACATGTTAGCTGTTGTTCTTTTTCTTTTTCTTTTTTTTCCTTCTTAGCATTTTTAGTAAACAGTGTTATCATGGAGCTTTGCCATCCCCAGCTCCTCGCAGGCTCAAGTGAGAGTTTTCAGCAGCAGCAGCACAGTGTGATACCGGCTGAATCGAGGAATATTATTTGAAATGTGATGGGTGGTGGTTGTTTTTTTTTTCTTCTCCTTCTGCTGTTCTTTTTCTTGTGTTTTTGTTGTGACAAGTGAGTGCAAGGTCAAAACGGAGTTTATCCTCTGATATCACCTGCCAGTCCAGACAAGAGAAACGCTCACTGAAGGTGACACTGCTTTGGTGTCTGCACTCAACATGCCACAGCATCTTTCATTTCCTGCACGCCAGAAATTTACAACTCACGCTTTGACAGGAGGAGTAAACATCTCTAATATGACCCAGACGGCGGTGCTCCTGTACTCTAAAGTAAATCTGCTCCAACCTCCATGATCTTTGAGAAATCCAAGGAAAACAAAAACAAAAAAAAGCCACGTTTTTTTCGTCTTTTGACAATGCGCACTTGCCTTGCAAAACTATTCATACCCCCTCAACTATTTCAGATTTTGCCAAGGTACCAAGTTTACACATCTTTAGACCAAAGTGTTTGACCTTACGTTTTTTGCAAAATAGCTGTATCTCAATTAACATTGAATGGAGAGTTATGTGAACATCTGTTATCAAGTCTTGTCACAAATCTCATTTTGGTTTTCATTTTATCAGTTTATATATAGTTTATATTTATTCATATGCTGTACTTTTAAATTTGGTAATTTTTTGTATATGTACATTTTATGTGCACTTATTTTTAATGTAAAGGGCTTTTAATTTCGGCATACACTTCTATAATGATAATAAAATGCATTCTATTCTATTCTATTCTATTCTATTCTATTCTATAATATTATATTCTATTATATTATATTGCTGGCTGTTTGTATTTAGGAGCAATTTATGTCTGCTTATGCAGATGCAGACAAAGCCTTCTGTATGTCTTTCACATATTTTAGTTTGTCATCATGGAGCTTGTAGTGTACATCTAAATGGACAAATGAAGCAATATCACTAGTAATTGTGGGGGCAGTGTGCCTCACAAACACTCAGCAAAAGGAACAAAAAGGAAAAGTCTGATCAAAATTGCTCTAGCAGGCTCTCAGAAATATTGAAAGTGTCATTCATCATTGGTTTTGTGCATCGGTGTGATCAGAGAGAAAACTTTCCAAACTAAATGTTGTGATATATTGAATGGCACCACAGACCACATCAATCTATTGCGGTGCATCTTTTTTTGTATCTATTTTTGAAAATGTAAAGCATCAAGATTGTCTCTACCGTCGCCATGTTTGGTGTGTTCAGAAACATTTGAATTCAGAGGTTTACACAGAACTGCGTTCTGGTGAATATATTGCCTAATAGCCATGCCAACTTAATAAACATGTTAAAAGAAGTGATGCTTGACAACAATTAAGGTGAACATGCCCGTTGATGTGTGTGTGTGTGTGTGTGTGTGTGTGTGTGTGTGTGTGTGTGTGTGTGTATGTGTGTGTGTGTGTGTGTGTGTGTGTGTGTGTGTGTGTGTGTGTGTGTGTGTGTGTGTGTGTGTGTGTGTGTGTGTGAATAGCGCATACAAGGCTCGTTATAGTTGACTTCGTGAAAGAAAGGGACTCTCTGCCACATTACTTTTCAGACTCTAACGTGTTTTATTCCTAGATGCCACCTAACACCCCTGTCCCTGCTAGAGAATCACATCCCCTTAGCCTGATGCTAACATTGCCCAACTGTCTTTCTTCAGCTCCTGTAGTCCTGTCATGAGCCTCTTGGCTGCCTTCCTTTGCCAGGACTGTTTGTGTACAACTCTCAAAAAAATGAAAAGACCTCTTAAAATGATCAGTTTCTCTGATTTTACTTTTTATAGACATACATTTGAGTAAAATTAACATTGTTCTATTATTCTATGAACTTCTGACATGTCTCTGAAATCTTATCAAAAATGTTGTATTTGTTTGCAGAAAACTTTTAATATAACAAAAAAGATGCAGTGATGTAAGACCTCAAATAAGGCAATGAAACAAGTTCATATTCATTTAAAAATCAATAATGTAAATGTTTCAACTCAGGAAGAGTCCAGGAATCAATACTCATTGGAAAAACAAGGAGGATTTCAATGGGATTCAGTGTCGTGGTCTTTTAATTTTTTTCCAGGGCTGTAGGTGGATTGTGGAGTCTTGGTACATTTGCAGCTGTGCTAGTTTTACCATTTTTGACATAAATTGACCAATTTATGTGTCAACTGAAATCGAACAGTGCTTCACAAGAAGCCCAAAGCTTGGGAAATTGTTTTACAACATAACCCTGCTTTTAGCTTCTCCTTACCTTAATCAGACCACTTTGCTGTGCTCCTTGGACTTGACAATGCAAAGTTTGTCCACTAATGTTTAAGGCCTTCTTGAACCGCATGTGCTAATAGTGAGATCAAATTACACACAGTTGGATTGTGTTTACTATTCAGTTCAGTATCAGAGAAAAGGGGGGAAATGGATTGTGCACTGTTCAGATTATATATTTATATATATATAAAAATATTTTTCAAAATTTTAAAAAAGTACACAATGGTTGTTCTGTAGTAAAGCTCAAGGGGTATATTTGCAATGTGAGCCAGAAGCCCTTAAAATCCCTTGAGCTCCCAAACCAATAATAGACTTATTTTCAGATTTATGATGTTGAAAGTAACTATGATCCTGCTGGTTTAATGAGAAGGTGAAGGCCATTTAAAGAATAGCATTCCTGTAAATGGAGTTCAGCATAATCCAAAAAATATTTCCAGATTATTTCTGCGGTAGCATTTGATGTCACGGCCGACTTGTTTAGTATGCAGTGGATCAATCATCTTCCTCAAAAAGTCATTTAAATTAACTTCTTGGACAGATATCTATCCAGCAAAGTGGTCCACAGAGGCAAGAGACTATCAGAAAATTAAAAAGGACAATTTTTTCTATGAAACTAAAATGAAACAAAATTGAGCAAGGCAAAGCTTCATAAACATGCAAAGATGCTTCTGACAGACTGTCTTTTTTTAACTTTGATTTTTTTTTTTCTTTTAATAAATTCAAACAATATGGTGTGCCCACCCTCTTTACATCCTGTGTTTCTGACAACACAGCACAAGCCATAGTTTTTTATGCAGCATAGCATGCCACTCATATGGCAGTCATCAAAAAACATGACAGATGAATTCATTTTTTAGTGAAGCGCTGTCTGAATTATCACTATTAATAAGAACCCAGGTCAAAAGCAGGGTTCATATACAACACACGGTAAACTTGAAAAGCACAGAATTAGATTTAAGATTTTTTTAAAAAGGAAAAATATATTTTTTAAGATTTTTCTATTCTTTGTTTTGTGCCCTTCTTGCTGTGTCAACATCTTTCTCTTTCTACATTTCCTCACTTTCCATTATTTATCTTCTGTCACTATCAGTCTTTTCTTCTCTCTTTCCTCTCTTCTCTTTGTTTTTTGTTTTTCCTCCCCTTCTTTAAATTTACTTTCCTTATTTCCAGCTGCCTTCTCTCCTACCGCTTTTATTTCTTTCTCTCCTACCTTTTTGTTTCCTTCCATTCTTCCTTCGTTACATCATTCCTTTTGTGCTTCTTTCCTTCCTTTTCTGTGTCTTTTTTTGCATCCACTTTCCGACTTAAATCTTCACATTCCTCCTTTAAAGAGGAGGAAGGTATGTTCTTTTCCAGGCACATAGTGCGATTTTATAGCATTATCAATTAACTATGTTACATTCAGTGTTGTAAAAATGCTCCATAGGTCAAATATAAAATTTTACTTCCTGATTTAACACCTTGAAATTGGGCCTCTGTCTCTTTAAAAGCTCCTGCTCTTTGTCAAAGTCTGCCTTCAGGAAATCATCACAACATTGCTCCTCTATTAACTTTTTAACAACTTCTGAACCTGCGGAGGAAAAGCTGCTCTGTGAGTCGGAAGCTTGAAAACTGCAGCTCTGAGGAGGAGCTGTGCCTCGAAGGCGGAGCTGGGTCCAATCAGGCGTTTTGAACTGCTCACTAATTGCCGAGGGAGACAAAAGGATTTCTCAAACCTGTATGAAAGAATCAAGACAAAACTGCAGGTATGTTTTTGACATGGGAATAACATTATAACATGATATGAAGCTTAAAAAGTTAGATTTTACATGACACTGATTCTTTAAGACCTTCCTTCTGCCCTACTTTAATATTTTTCTTCTTCTGCTTTCTTTGAGTTATTGCTTGTACTACAGGTCCTTAACTTTGGTTTCAAATATTTGTTTTTGTGTCTGCCCTCCTCCATTCCATGCCTTCTTCCTTTCTGCCTTCCATTCCGTCTTCTTCATGTTTGCCCTTCTGCGTCCTTTCTTTTTGCAACACTCCTTTGGCCTGTTTCCTAATTTTATTTCCTGTCTTTCCTTTCTGCTGTTTTTTTCATGCCCTTGATTCTTTCTATCTTCCTGTATGTCCCTCTTTTCTCACCATCTTTCATATCCTTTTCTTCCTTCATACTTTCCATATTGTGCTTTTAAACAGTCTAATTTAGGAATGCCTGGACCTTTTGTGTGAAAAATCTGCTGAAACCATATAGACCAGTGCAGAAATTACCAGGGGTTATGTTTTTTTTTTCTAATTTATTTATTTTAATCCGTAGGAGTCCCATGCCAATGTTGGGTCGTCACAAAACAAAAAAAATAAGCTAATATCTGTGCAGTGCATGCCTAATTTGCAGATGAAGCATCAAATTAAAATGTCAGGAGGCTGGTTGGAGGAGCCGTAGCAGTGGAGTCTCAGTGTTTAAATTTATGTCTGAGATTATACCATTTTCAAGGAAGGTGCAATTTGTGCAGCGGCATTACCGGAGTAACACCATGTTATTAGTTTCAACAATTTTCAGTCGTGTTAATGCCATAAAGGAAGGAAGGAAGGCAGGAAGGAAGACTTTATGCCACCTAGCGGGATGTGAATAACCCATATATCTCGCCACCAATTAGTATTAGCCTGTACTGTAAAGTGACAGGAAACTAATTCATAAATACTGTAGCGACATGAAAGAGGAGGGAAGCCTTCCACGGAAGAAAAATAAACTGTCAGTCTTGCAGAGATAGGAGAACATCAACGCAGCCATTCCAATTACTTCAAGGTTAACTATGAAACACTAATAACTTCAGGGAGCTGAAGAAACAAAACACTGTTAGCTAATAACATAAGCAAGTCATTTAGACTGATTGATGCAACATATTAGCCTGCCCTCCCTTTCCCCTCATTCTCTTTCTATATCTCTCTCCTCCTAATTTGCTCTTTCATATACCAGAGCTGTGCCTCCTTTTGGCAGCCCCGTCTCCATGGCGGCCCTGTGCTGACACAATAAGACGCTCCCCTCGCTCAGCTGTAAACCACAATCAACTGGTGAGCGACTGGCAAAGATTTATCATCATCAGCTGCAGAACTCCAGCTCTCCTAACGTGTGAGCTGGCACACTCTGCAGATAGAGACAGAACTGCAGGCACCGAGTGCCATTACTGCGCGAGACAGAGGTCAACCTCTCTGGCGCTGACGTGGAGCAGCAGCCGTCAGCAGAGCCGCGCCAAGTTTGTGTTAGATCCTAAATAGACTCTGATACGGAACTTCAATTTCAATGTACATTATTTGTTAAATATCAGCAGTAAGTAGATTTTGAAGGAAATACTTTTCCTGACTCAACTAGCCGGTTCGTATTTCTCCAAGATATAAAGTGCTCAAGTTAAGCTTGGCTTTATATGTGGGCTTCTTTAAAAACCTGAGACTAAAAGGCAGGCAGCAAAGAATGTAATCAAGAAATAAAGCGATGGAGGTAGGGCACAAGGACAAACCCAAGGACAAAAGAACAGTGGAGAAGGAAGTAGACAAGGGAGAAAGAAGGAAGTGTGAGAAAGATGGAGAAGATACGTCTGAAAGGACATGAGACAGAAGGAAAGGAGTGAAGAACACAAAGACGGTGGATTCAGAAGAGGCAGAAAGCAAAGAAAGAAATAATGAAGGAGACAAGAAAATGAACAACAGAAGAAAAGAAAGTAGAAATGACACAAGAAAGAGAGGTAGGACACTGGAAATGAGGGATAGAAGAAAGGAAAGACAGCGTGGACAGCACTGAGAAGGGAACAAAAGCCAAGAAGCAAGTAAGAAAGAAATGAAGGACATAGAATGAAGTATGGAAATAAAAATATTTCCCACACTATTTTTTCTCTCCATACTTATCAAGACCTGGTAAATAATGAAATCAAATTCTGTAATTTTTCAGACTGCTTAGGAACTCTTTTATGGTTACATAACAGTAATTACATTGGTACATTGCCATAAACTAATTTACAAAGTCTCGAAGCCTGCAACAGATTAAATATTCTATTGTGTGTGTCGAACCCCTAAGAGCTTTATTTATTTATTGTTATGGCTTTTATCACAGAAGTAACGTGGTGTGTTTCCTACGTGGTCATGCCATGATATTTGCTTGTTAAAAGTTGAATAATAATAGCTCATTTTGAAAACAAGCCCAGTGGAGATTTGAGCTCATGTTCTATTTTATCATGAAAATACTCTTCTAGGAGTGCTAATTAGGTCCCCCTTCATTTCCATTGAAGTTAAGGCGAGAATCTCAGCTTATTTCTATGCAACGTGTGTGTGCGTGCGTCACTGTGTGTGTATGGGTCTTATTCTTGGGTCTGTTTGAGGTAAAGATGAAACAGCTGTATGTAGAGTTCATGACGTTGTGGATTACTCGCAGATGTGCTTCAGCTGAAAATGAACACTCGAACGATCTGATTGCTGAAACCTCTTCAGCACATACTCGTCTTTTGTTTGTTCATCAGCCTTGAATGTCGCACATCCTTTGCTCTGCAGATGATGCCACATCAGAGCGATTTAAGACATTTGAAAATCCCCTAAAAAAATAACGATAAAATTACAAAAAAAAAAAGTCACATCAACAGGAGGACAACAGTGGTTTTGGGCGAACTTGTCACTAAAAGCCTGAGCCGAACAAAGGCAGCCCACATCTCAAATGGCAGCAAAAAATTGAGACTACTGACATATTATTTCCACTCTGCGTGATGTTACTGTTGAACACGAGCTTCCTGTGAGACTTCACTGAAAGTCCATTAAAAACTGAGGTTTTGTAAAAGCACAGCAAGAGCTCATGAATAAAGCTGCCCTCCTTTTTTGCAGAGAAAGATCTCTGGGTTCTTGTGAATGAGTCACAACAGCACGCAGTAAATAAAAAAATCTGTTTATTTTATTATATGATAGCTTTCATCTCAGTCAGATTGCTGTATTTAAAAACGGTGGCGTACAAGTGCAAATGATGTTTGAACTGGTCTGTAATATTTAATAATTCCACAGCTTGTTGTTTCCCCCTAGTGGTGCAAAACCTACAACATGAACATTACAGGCTGAGAATACTGCAGTGACTGCAGATTAGGGTTTTTTTTCTGTCACTTTGGTGCATTTCTCAGATCAGAACTGAAATTCTGAAAATTACTTGTTCAGTCTTCAGATCGCTGTGTCAATTGTGCACATCAAAAAAACAGTTTCCCATTTCTGTACATCCATGCAAGTGAGTATGTACAATCTCCACTTATTCCTACACTTTCAATTGCTTATGTCGTGCTTATCAGAGCATGCTACATGGGTCTCTGTTGAATAATAAACATGCATTAACATGCAAGATGCTGGAACAGGTTGTCACATGTAAAACATATTTCTTTACCCTTTCATTACATCTCCACTTTTTTTCTAAATCTGTTATAAATTGTTATATTGCTCCTAAGTGAATCCTGAGTTTCTGCAGCAAAGGTGAATGTGAAGCATTGAACAAGTGATCAACCAGTTCTCTGAAATAGCTCAATGATACATCTGATGTATCATTTGGCAAGTATAAAGTGTATATAGCCAGAGCAGCTTTGTGTAAAATTAAAATCTTTAGTAATTACTTGAAGCGTTGCAAACTAAAATGCTGAAATAGCTGTGAAAATCTGCCCATCAAATTTTATGAAAAGTTCCTGAAAATGTCACTCAAATTGAACAATTTGCTTTCATTCGAACCTCCGTTCAAAGTGAAAACTGAACAGTTTTCTACAGCTTTACTCACATGATACCTCTTGTTTGTTATAAATGTTTGTACTTTTTCACAATGTACATTAGAAAATTGAGAAAACTATAAATAATCAATAAATTATTGATTCTAGAGGAGATTTGTATGCTCCTTGTTTCAAATATGTATAAATTCTCAAAAGGTCGCAAAAATAAAGTGGTCATATAAAAGTATGAACATTTAAAAAAATCCTTCCATAATATCTGACATTAGTTATTATTTCTTTTATCTCTGCCCCATGACAACAGGACTCAAAGCAAAACGAAAACTAAATAAAACCAATCAGTTTAAATGACATCAGCACATCAGGTCTACGTGAAATCACTATATTCCATTTTTTTTTAGTTTTGACAAACACCTGGGCTCTTCAAATGTTACAAATGTTTTAGCATCAGTTCTTGCACAAACAGCCCTGTAGGCAAGACCTATAGCCTCCTTCTATTACCCCACACACAACCAAACACAGACCTACTACCATGACAAGAAAACAGCAGCAACAACAAACAAAACCAAAACCTACTTGGTAAATAATCAGAAACCATAAGAACTACAAGACAGACAGATAAATAGATAGATGGATGGATGGATGGATGGATGGATGGATGGATGGATGGATGGATGGATGGATGGATGGATGGATGGATGGATNTAGATAGATAGATAGATAGATAGATAGATAGATAGATAGATAGATAGATAGATAGATAGATAGATAGATAGATAGATGGCAAAATGTTGTGTAGATTCCTTAAAAAAACAATGAAGTGCAACGTGCACTCGTCACAAAACCCAGAGTTCTTATTTATGAAGCTGGTACAAAACAAGTCCTGAAACTGGCATACTTCCCTTCCCACACAAAGGTTGTGATCTATAATAAACAAGCTTGATCCCTCACACCAACTCTGACCCATGCGCTTGTGTTTTAGACAGAGGGAAATGGTGACAAAAAAGGTGGGTTTTTTGTCACAACCGAAGCTGAACTGCATCACGATTCCTGCAAACATTATGGAACTTCAGTCGTAGATCGACTTTATCATAAGCATCTATAATGCAGTGTGATGTATTCTTCTACTGCTGAGCCACAACAACAAGAGGATTTAGCCAAAGAGGTTATTTTAAGATGCAGTTTACAAGCAAACAGATGAAAAATAATATTTTGATCTATTCTTTAAGTCTCGGTTTCATATTTTAACTGTACAACAGCTTGCACAAAACCTACGGAGGCTGCAGTAAAATAAAAGCAGCCTCTTGTGATCACAATCTGAGTACCTGTCATGTCTAATCCAGAGGACAGGGAGCATATAGTTGCTTCAGAAAATCTCATTGCTTGGGTATGCAGCCAGTGATAGGGGACATCAAGTCAAAACACAGGAGACAAGATCAGCCAGGCGTGTTGGAATTGTACTTTTCCAGGAAGAGGGCTTTGGCCTTATGCAGGACGTTATGCCAGTAATATATAGCGGTAGTCACCGACTCACTGCCAGAATGGAGAGTGTTGCACAACACAAATAATTACACACACAAGGTGCTAAGCAGTAAAACATCATTTAACGAAGCTTCAAGGCAGATAAATTGCCACAAGAAATTTGAATAATTGAGGTACTCAAATCATTAATTGAATTGTTACAGCCCTAAAAGACCTAAAGTCATGCTTACTATTCGGAATATCAATAAATGCCCTGGCAATATTTCTGCCACACTGAATGGGACCTAAATTAGGAAAATGTTCAATTGCATTGAAATCCTGTTTCAGGTCTGTGTTTCTGGACTTCAGGACTGTTTTTCTGCACTTTTTTCTTTTGAGAAAGAGAAGATTGTAGCATGTCACCGCAACAATGTTCCTCCATTATGTCATTTGCAACCCGTCGAAGAGTTGGACTGAGACATAATTTGTATGTCTCATCAAGGCAGCGTTGCATCCCTCTACACCAGCCTTACCATCAGTGAAGCATCTCCTTCAGGCGGATGGATCAAGGGCAGTGAAGGTCTATCCAACTGAACATATTTGAAGATGTAAAACATGGATCAGTGATCTCTAACATCGGTTAGTCTGTCATATATTGCAATCAAGCCGCGTTTTGTCATAGCAATGTGGGACAAATGTATTGGTATTGTGCTGAAGATCGTGGTTCAAAAAATTGTGAAGCTCTAATACTGTTGCACAGTGTTTTGTGTTGAGATTATGGAGGTTTTGCAGAAACATGAGTATGTTGACAATTAAGACTGGAATGAAGTGTCTCCTTAACAGCCAGCATTTGCTGGTCATCAAAACTTTCTTTATCTTTGCAACCATCTTAAGTTTAAATTTTTACTACAGTTTTTTAAACTTTTTAGAGCAAAAAGTGTTTTTTTTTTTAAAGAAGTGATGCCTTCAGTTAGAGGAGAGGGTTATCTCTCTCATCATGTCCCATTTGGACTGTGGTTCTGATTCACCACTCAAAAACAATGCTCTTTTAAAACAGCTTCGATGCATAGAGTGACAATCAGATTCTCAGATTAGAATAGTATAAATATTGAATTATTTTTTCCTTGGATGAGTCAAGAGATCTCAAAACGATGGCACGTTCTGTTGATTTGTGACGTTTTGAAAATTGCACATCATCCAAGGTTGAGGAAATATGCTTGCCTTTGCTCTGCCGTTGAAAGGCAGATGAGTAATGATTGATACCACTCTCGTGTTTGTCCGTTTAATGTGGCGCTCTAGCCAGCAGGCAGTTTTCTTAGATAAAGTAAATTCGCTTGAAAGTGAGGAACAGCCTCAGAAAAAAAAACCCTCTAAAGATTGGCTTGGTCCATGTTCAGACTACGCAAATACAGGCAGAATAATGTACTTCTGATGACTTTCAGCAAAATAACAAACATGCATGTTTCTAAAGATGACACACTCTTTTCACTCGTTTTACTCTTTAATGTCTGTGGTGGAGTTCCTTTAGGTTGGTGCTTGTAAAGGATTAGGCTTCAAATCCAAAGCGATGTCTATAAACTCTTTTGAATTCCCACATCCTTAAGAATATGATAAAACAACAGCAGACTGAAATAAAACACCAGATGTGGGACACGTTGCCTCTGTGGCATACTGTATTCACAGAAGAAAATTACAGTGGGATGACAGAAACCTTCTGATAGCATCCTATGATTAAGTGAAAATTGTTGCTTTTGCCTGTGTCCAAACCCACACTGTCTCTCTCAAGTTTAAACCAGCAGACACCACCAGCACGGGCAAACTCGTTCTCTTCAAACCTAGGAATAATGACATAGCTGACATCTTAATGGTAAATGAGGATAAACAAAGCCTCGGCTTCAAGACAAACTGTCAAGTAAAAAACAAATGCTGCTATTCTTCAGCGTAAGCCCCACAATCCAACGCATCCAAAAGTCAATATTCACACTTGGCAGCTCAGACAAAGATGAAGACGAGGTGCGAGAAGTGCAAAACATGGTGCAGTCTGGAGCGGGCCTGAAGCGCCACATGCCATCGATTCAGAGAGGCCCCGTCTTTTACATGCGGGAGAGTTTGTTCCAAAGCTGATATGCTAAAAGGCCAAAACAACGTAATCGCAGTCGTATATTTTGCTATTTTTCAAAAATCAACTTAACACCGCAGGTGCAGAAGAGACGCAGCAGGCAGATCTGACTCATTCGTTAATGGAGTAGCTGTGGAGATGAGAAGCAGTTCCGCGGAGACTTGCCAAAGTAATTATACACCTTGAATGTTTTCATATGTTCTGTCTGCACTTCCACGAATGTTAACGTGTATATTTAGCTACATATTTGGTGGACATGTTTTGTGACAGATTGACACAGTTATTAGTTAGCATTTATTTTAAAGAATAATAACTTTTTAAAACTTTTTTTTTTCGAAATAAAAATATGAGTCATATTTGTAATGCAAGCCTTAGATCCAATTACAACTGGACGATTTTTGTGGCATGTCCTCACCAGCACTGCACATCTAGAGACTTAATGTTTTGACTAGTCTTCTTTTCAAAATAGAATATATCATTCAAACTGTATGGAGCGCTTCCATTGACATCAGTTTGTCCGTTTTATCACAGCTTCTCAGTTTGTTTATGTCTACACTTGACTGAGCCATTGAAACATCTAAATATGCTTTGATCTAAATCAGTGTAACTCTGAAAATCTCTGATTGTTTTTAATCAAGTCTAGACATCCTGTTTGTGGCTCGAGCCACATTCCCTTTCACTAACCACCTTTCCAGTCTCTTCAGAAGAAAAACATTCCCTAAGCATGATGCTACCAGCTTTCCTTACCTACAGGCATCAAAGTAAAGGAGACAAATACCCACAAAATGCTTCACTTTTTAAAATTTGTATCAATAATTCATGTACCCACTTCTTTCCAGCTCACAATTTTAAAATCCTTATAGTTTCCAGGCACATAGGGTTGTTTTATAGCACACTCAAGCACCTATGTTACCTTCAGTTGTCATAAAAATTCTACATGTATGAAACATCACATTTGACTTTGTGATTTGATGCCTTGAAATGTGCCTCAGTCTCTGTAAGAAGCTCCTAATTTTAGCATGTCACCGTAACAATGTTCCTCTATTATATCATTTGCAACCCGTCGAAGAGTTGGACTGAGACATAATTTGTATTATAAGCTCAGCAGATGCTCAGGTATTTATGAAATGCTGCTGCCGCTAGTCTGGTGGAGCTGAGCACAGAAGGCTGCTCTGAGGAGGAGACTGTAACTCCAAGGAGGATCTTTGGGGAAAAATGAGGCACTTTGTGAGGGCAAATGTTTAAGCATCCCTGAATATCTGCCAGGGGAGATTCCGGGATTCCTCAAAAATGCATGAAAAAATCAGAGCAACACTCCACTTGTGTTTTCTGATGAGAGAATAACACATGGCATAAAGCTAAAAATAGTCAGCTTCATGTAATACTGCTTGTTAAAATACACCAAAGTTTGGCTATAACATGATAAACTCTGAAAAGGTTCATAGGGCTTCAATACTTTTACTATGCAAGCTGTGGAGGTTCGAAATGTTTCGTGATATCTGCTTCTGGACACTGATAGAAAGTCAATTTCAAAATAAAGCGGACACATATTTCACCCCAAACTGTGCAAATGAATATACCTCGTGGCATAAATTGTCAGGTCAGTGCACAACTTGTTTGACCTACAAGATGAATATAAAGCAATGACAGAGGGAGCCATATTGTATTGATTGATAAATGCATTTTCCCTCTGTGTACAATTGGCTATCTGTCAGGGCCGTGAACATCACCAGGAGCACAAACATGACCTTCTTCCTTATTGCTTGCCTTTTTGTACTTCGTGGCCTTGAATCCTCAAGTTAATATCTTAGCAATTTTCAAAACTGTGGCGACTCTGATGAATGGAAGCTCTGAATACTGAGAGAGTGGTCAGGACAGCTTAGATATGGAATTAGTTTTATTCATGAGGAACATTGTAATATGTGAGAACTCTGTTTGGTGCTGCACGGTTATGTAAAAGGTGTCTAATCCACTCCATTCCAGCTTTTATCATGGCTATCAAAAAGCTTTAAAAAAAGCAAGTATTTATGATCATGCAAATGAGGGCAGCTCTCAGCCCACGTTTTGTTCAGGGGAACAAAAAACCCTGAAAAAAAATAAAAAAATGGTTCTGCTTTCTATCTGAATCCACTAATATCCCCCCTTTCTTTTCCCAAAGATTTAGAATCTATTAATTTTCCCATGAAGACTCTTCTTTACCTGACTGTTTAGTAATTTGTAACAGCTTTCTTCTCTTGTCCTTTTTGTTCTCATGAATCAAGCACTCTTTTAAACTGCCTTTGAAAATAATGAGGATGGAACAATGCAATGACAAGGTTGTTTGCGTACTGATGATTGTCTTCAGGTATTTAGTAGTGTTTGAAATGCATATCTCAAGTTTTGGAAATGTTGATAAAAAGCAATATTAAAGTGAGCTTGTCTGTTTGAAGCTGCTGGTGAAGAAACACAAGCTTCCCCATGGGCATGGTCCTTTGATTGAGAGATACGTTTAATTGATCTTTTTCTTGCTTAATTTATTTGCAAACCTTCAGTTTTTTCCAGATTGAGTGCCCTAAATTTACAGCTATACTGGCACTGTTCGTATGCAATATAGAAAAGTATGGAATTAGATTTTGGTGTTTCTCTCATCTGGTTATGATCAGCCTCTATTTTCTTTTTGCAAGTTCTGTATTTATACTCATAAATGTATTTTAAAAGTATTTGGAACTCTGGACATTTGTGTATGACTAAGTATAGTGTTTTGGCATGGTAAGTGTCCTAGAACACTTTATTCTGTGTTTGAAATGGAAAACAAAAACAACACCAGCTTTTTAACTAAAACAAAAAAAATACAAATAACAGCAATGTTTTTTAAATCTGTACCTCTACAAACAACCAGTGTCCAGAATCCAGGGTGTTACTTGCCGGCAGGGTTGGATATAGATTTTCAAACTCATCTGTGTCTCGTCGATAAATCATTTAGGACCAGGAACAGTTTTCACTTGCCCTGCATGTTCACAGTTTGAATTAAACCAGCAAACAGTTACCAGCTCTGGGAAAGCTTATAGTAAAAGCACAGCAAGCAGGTGTCTTGTAAGTGTCAGAGGATTCAAAGAGTTGCATAAAAAATTACATTTCACTTTGTACATGGGTAGGTTTTTTTTTTCCATTTTCACAGCAAAGGCAGAGGAATTCATTAAAAGCTCACCCCTCATAGCAACAACTGACAGCCAGGAATTTGTCAGACAGCCTAATACATGGTGCTGTGTTGTGTATAGTGATGGAAATTATTTTAAAGAACAGCCGTTGATTTGACAGCACCCCAGTAAGATTTTTTGTCGGTATAATGCTTTATACCTTATTTTTCCTCAGGAGCACCAGATCCATTTTTTCTTTCCTTTTTTTTTTTGCTCATTTGCATGCCAGAAACCAAACGGAGCAACCTTGGAGTCTTCAAAGCAGGTCTCCCAGGTAATGGAGGGGAGCATAGTATTTCACATCTGATCAGCTCTGACTGGAGTTTTCATCATGCAGATCTAAAACTGGAGGAGGAGTTTTAAATGTTTACAGAAAATTAAAGCGGGGGAGGGATTCTCATCTTTTGTTTTAATGTTCCTTAATTAAAATGATTGTTTGTCATGCTTCATTAATTTTAATCACATTGTTGTATAAAAAAAATAAAAATTTGTTGACTGGCATTTTGTATTAATTCAGAAATTTTATTTGAGGAAAGAAAGAACAGAAACACAGCAGTAGACACCACAGGAAACAATACACTGACACTCAAACGATGAAAGACAAATACACAAAAGAGGTGCACCAACCAGTCTTCCAGGCAGCAGAATTGGACAATTTTCCCTTGATTGACTAAGACCAGTGATTAGCAAGTTAAATGCTGAAAAAATATTTGTTATTCCCCTCTTCATTAAATAAATAATTACAATGAGGTCGGACCATTTTTGGTAGATGACCCTCAAATCAGCATTTGCTTGGAGAAATTAGATAAAGTTTATGCTTTGATACATGAATTGTGGTAAGCTAGTAAAGCTTTAATTTCCTGTTTGATTTATAATTGCTACCTCTATCAAAAAACAAGCAGCACATTTTTTCTTCTATATGTTATAGATATTAGGTAAAAAAAAAAGCCCTGTCAAAATTAAAACAGGCAATTCACAGACACACAGTAATAAGTACCAGCCAGGAAGAGCTTGATTAGTCCATATCCAATAAACATTCTCCTACTTTTTCCTCATAAACAAATATGTACACTTGTTAATTAAGAATATGATACAAACTTCTACACATGTACATCCACAATGTACGGCTAAATAAGGTTACCTGCACATTTTATTAAAAGATAGTTGCAACTTCAGATTCTGTAGCCACCGTTACAATGTTGGGAGTCTCCTGGTGGACTGCGGCCTGTCCTGCATCAGTTTCATGCGGCTGCTGGGGGAAGTAGGAAGGAAGAGTCCCGGATCTGGAAAAAGTCTGCATGTTGCTTCTGGGCTTTGGCTGGTTTGTGTTGTATCCACAGTCCTTCCTAATGCTGTGAGGATTGTTGAAAACAGGCATGGGAGAGAAGCCTATTGTGTAGGCATTTTCTCTGGAGTTCCTGTAGGTCCTCTGTGGTATCACACAGTAGGCACTTTGGCAGTCTCTAGATAAGCTGCTACTAGTGCCTGAAACAAAGTAAAACGAACAAAACTGCAGATTAGATACAGCAAGTGTAGATGTTATGTAACCATATTTAATGTTAACCTGTCAACGTTTTTATTTAAATGCAGTCTTGCAAAGTATGGGGACTATTTAAAGCTACAATTGTTACTATCCAGTTCTGAATAAGTACAAGGAAAACTGAGTGTGGACAGAATGTTAACAATTATTGCAATTATTAATTATTTATATTTTCAAAAAGTTATAAATCTTTGGTTAAAAAAATAAGGTTATTTTATTCATTTATTTTTAAATGATACGCCTTAACCTGATTTTTCCACATCAAAAATGTAGACTTCAATATTTTGCTTTTAAGTATAAGGCGCTTCAATTATGCAGGATCAAACACCTCAGAGTTTTTGCTTGAAACCTCAAACAGATCAACGTTATAATCACAAACCTTAATGTATTTTACTGTGGTTTTATGTGACAAATTAATGGAAACTATTGTGCAACTGGGAAGTGGAAGATAATGATACACTTTCTTAATTTTTCAAGTTTGTAAAAAAGATTAGCAAATAAATATCTGAAAAGTTAGCTTAGGAATTCAGTCCCCCGGAGCAAATAACTTCATGGTGCTGTCAGAGGTTCAGGTTGGAGTGCAGTGGTAGTTTTCCTCCACATTGGTTTGCATATCAGCTAAGAAACAAAAAAGCTGTACTTCATGTAGTTGCTGCATGGGGGCACAGTTGTTAATACTGTTGCCTTGCAGAAAGAAGGTCCTGGGTTCTTTCTGCATGGAGTTTGCATAATCTCCCTGTACATAAGTGGGTTCTTGCTGGGTACTCTTGTTTCCTCTCACAGTGAAAAAACATGACTATCAGGTTAAATGGCATCACAAAATGTTCCTTAGTTGTAAATATGTACATGGTTGATTGTCCTGTATTTCTCTATGTTGCCCTGTGATGGACAGGTAACCTCAGGTACTAAGCCTGCCTCTCTCCCATGAATCCCTAGAGTGAGTCACCAGCCACCCACTGCAAGAATATAGTCATTAGATGGATGGATGACATTAGATGAAAGACTAAACAAATATTCACACTCTTCTTTGAAGATTTGCAAATCAAAATCTTAGTATGTGTCATTTGTCTCACACTAATACACACAATTCTGTCTTGGTTTCACACAAAATCCCAATAAAATTCTTGAATATTGTTGCAAATTCTAATAGAAATGCATGAGCATTGTATGAACATTTTCCCAAAGCCTGCAAATGGCTGTTAAAGCCATTTTAAATCAAGGCAATAAGCAGAATGTTTGGTTCTTGAATTTAACATGCAAAAGCAGAAAAGCACTAGAGAAGTCTAATATGTGATGCCATTATGTAAGTCATTCATGTAATACAAAAAAATAATTATTATGTGTCATTATTTTAGTTGTTATTACATAAACTAAAAATTTACACTTTGAAGAAACTTTTGAAACATTTTTAAATTACATGTATACAAATTTTGTAATGGGAAATGATAATGAATAACTAGGCACCCTGGAATATTTAAAACATACTTTTCAGTCTGGGTTGGAAGGTGCTGAAGTTCTTCTTGCCGCCATCTCCACTGACATCTGAGTCGCTGTCATTGAAGTCACTGTCCCCTTTACCGCTGTCCTTCACGCTCAGCTGGTCGTTGTTGCTGAGGCCGCTGCAGTCAACAAAATACGATATGAGCCACAACCACACCACATTAGCTTGATTATTGATGTGTTTTCATATGCAAAAACTAGATCTTTGCTGCCCATCTAACCTCAATCTGCACACATAGCCACAATCAATAAAGTGCATGCATGGGTGAAAAGTAAAGCATGCTTTCTTTTCATTCACGTTTCACTGCTATGCAGTACACGCAAAAGGAAATTTCTCATTTTTTCAGTTAACTTACCTCACTTGCAAGCAGTATCTGTCACCTTGCCACACAGACGTTGGCTGGAAATGCTTGGAGGGCAGGAAGATCTAAGAGAGCAAACAGAGTGACAGTAGAGCGCTTAGTTTCCATTTCTGGCACATAGATCAAGGCAGCAACACGAAGCTAAAAAGATGAAAAATACTGAAAAAAAAACAACACTGGATGACTCACCTTCGATTCTGAGTCTCTGCTCCTCTCCTCGTAGAGGCAGGAATCATCCAGAGACAAAGACGTCCTCTCGTGGAAGAACCCCTGCTGGCCCGTGTAAATGTTTGGTTCTGCAGAGCTGAGCATGGAATGCGCCCTGCCGTCATACAGACCCTGGCACACCTCTCTCTTTCTGCCACGGCTTCTTCTTCCCCCACGGCTCAGTTTGCACGTGAGGGCGACGGCCACGATTGCAATTAGCAGGAAGGCACAACCCCCACTGAGCACGATGATGATGATTAGTGAGCCATCGAACGAGGAGCCTTCTTCCTCACTTGACTGTAGGACAATGACAACCTGGTCTTCAGGGGGTTCTGTATCTGAAACCACAAACCTAATAGTGGCACTGCTAGACAGAGGGGCCCTTCCGTTGTCACTGACTGTGATTTTAATTTCCAACACGTCCCCTATTTCGGCCGTTAGCCACTGCTTCAAAGCGATCTCTCCAGTGTTTTTGTTCATGGTAAACAGCTTTGGGTCACCTTCTAGAATTTGGTGGGAGAGCTTGCCATTCACCCCCTCATCTGCATCTTCTGCTACTACCTGAAGGGCAAGGTAGCCTGCGGGGGCAGTGTAGGGAAGAGGGATGTCAGCAGAGTTATTCAGCAGGACAGGGAAGGTGAAATATGGATAGTTGTCATTCTGATCCACGACTCGGACCCGGATCATTGAGGTGCTGGACAGAGAGGGGGAGCCTCTGTCCTCTGCTTGGATGATCACCTCAATCTGTTGGAGCGTCTCATAATCAAAAGACCTCAAAGTATACAAGGACCCCGAGATTGAGTCTACAGAAACATAGGTGGACACTGGAGATCCGCCCGGTATTTCAGAATCTAGGAGCTTGTAGGAAACCTTTGCGTTCTTTCCCATGTCAGGATCTCGAGCAACAACGGTGGTAATGTATGAGCCAGGAATGTTGTTCTCCAGAACTGAAACTTCATACACAGACTTACTGAAAAGAGGGGGGTTGTCATTCTCATCTGTTACACTGATTGTGTACTGCTTGGCCGTCTTAAACGGGGGACTCCCCAGGTCCTCTGCCACTACAGTCAAGTTGTATTCTTGGATCTTCTCCCTGTCGAGAGTAGCGGTGGTAACGATCATAAACGTCTCCCCGTAAGCCTGCTGCAGGGCGAAATGCTCGTGCCCGAGCAGGCTGACGCGCACGTACCCGTTGGAGCCCGAGTCTCTGTCCGAGGTGCTGATCAGCGCCACGAAGCTCTCCGCTGCCGCAGCCTCGGTGATGTAGGCCACCGAGTCGCTGCTGGAGGTCATCGGCTTGATGGCGATCTCCGGAGCGTTGTCGTTCACGTCCACTACCTCGATCACGACCGTGCAGGTGGACGGGACGGAGTTCTCGCCCTGATCCGAGGCTCTGATGCTCAGCTCGTAGGACGTCCTTTTCTCGAAATCAACCAGCGCCTTCAGGGTCACATCCCCGGAGTAAGGGTCGATGTGGAAAGTTTGGGCCGCTTCGGATGACAGCTCAGCCGGGAACGCATACACTACTTCCCCGTTGACGCCCTGGTCCGGATCGAAGGCGTGGACTTTCAGTACTCGGTGACCTACCGGGGAGTCTTCCTCCAACTCAACTTTCAGGGAGCTGTGCGCAAAAGCCGGGCTGTTGTCATTAAAGTCCAACACTTTGATGTTCACAGTCATAGATCCAGACTTTGGAGGTGCTCCACCGTCAGACGCAGTCACCTGTATGGTGTAAGAGTCCTCCACCTCTCTATCCAGCTCACTCACCAGAACCAGCTCGGCAAACTTCACTCCGTCCTCCAATTCGCGCACTTCCACGGCAAAGTGGCTGCAGGGGGAGATGACGTAGCTCTGGATGTAGTTGTCACCCACATCCTCGTCGAGAGCGATCTGGAGCGGGAACCTGGAGTCCAGAGGGACGTTTTCAACTATCTCCAGTTTCGTTTCGTTGAGTGGGAAGTACGGCGAGTGGTCGTTGATGTCCTTCACCTCGATCTCCACGTGGATGAGCTGAAACTTCTCCCTGGAGTGGGCCACGATGTTGAAGGCGATGAAGCAGCGAGGGGACCTGGAGCAGAGCTGCTCCCGATCGATCACATCCGCGACGGTCAGGAGTCCGTCACTTTCCCGCATGTGAATGACTGAGGTGTTGCTCTCCTGCATGAAGCGGAAAGATGTGTCCGGGTCATCAGACGGATCAATCTTTAAATCTTGGGATAAATTCCCTATTTGCGTCCCGGGTGCGTCTTCTTCATAAGTAAAGTACCTTGTAGTTGTGCAGTGCACAGTGCGCAGAAACACATAAAAAAGCGTCAAGACAAGCGCCACAGATGCAGCTTTGCAAAAAGCCATGCTGAGTTTCCCCCCCACAAAAAAAAAGACAAGTATTCAGATGATGCAAGTCGGGAACTACTTTTCCAGTCTGAGTCCAACTCCGAGTTAGCAGACCGACTTTAAGCCCCACTGTATGCAAATTACCCGCCCAGTCGACCAATGGCCTTCCAGTGGGGCACCAAAAGGAAAGGTTTGGCGCTGCACCAACAGCTTATTGTTTTGGGTGCAAATGGCTCATTAGATAAACTGATTGTAGAGCTTTTTTAATCGGGCAAACACCAGCTTCCTTAAATTAATCTGCACGTGGAAATTAATTAACTAACTAAATTACTTGGAAGGGACGGGATAATAAGAACACGGTCCTCTGAAGGAGGGTGCAGGTCTACCTGTTTAAAGCTCTGAAAGGATTTACTGGGTGAGTTTCACCCAGCGAGAGAAGGAAGCAGACACATGGCAGCGCTATTAGGAGTGCTTCAAAAGTTAAGAAGGGCACACGGCTCTGGAAAGCATCAGGAGAATGATTGGCGCTATGCGCAGAAGTTTTAAAGTCCTGAAGGCAAAAAATAAAGAAGAAGAAAAAAAAGAAAAACTGAGATATTCAAAGAAAGTCATGCTATGCATGTAGAAGTATCACCAATGGAATCCAGATAGAATGTTAAAATTAAACTAAAGGTAAGGTTATGATTGGGAAGAATACAACTATTTTCTCTTTGAGTACTGCATTCCTGAAATATATATTTAGTTTGTATTCATAAGCAGCACTGTTAGGTAATTTTTCAGCACTTTTATGGCTCTTGAGTGGGTGAAAAAAATGCCAACTTATGTTTTGGCTTGTGAAATATTAATGTTAACTGCAAAACTGTCAAGACAACAGCAGTGAGATAGGGACAATAAATATAAAACAGACAATTTCATGAAATCTAAGTGTAATGCGACATAAAATGTAAATATGTCACCAGTGGCAATTCAAGCATATATCATACCCCAGGCAGGTTGTTTCTACTACCTCTCCTTGCACAAGCAAAGTTATAGCAACTCCAACAGCAAAAATAATATCAGAAAGATAGATAGATTTTAACTATTTAAATGCAGTCCAGACTCTTTTGCAGACACCATAATAAATATTTGATTGGACAAAAAGCCATGAGATCCAAATTAGACACCAACTTCAGCTTCATTAGAAAGCTCTTAGTGTACAGTCGTATTTCAGTTTTTATTCACCACAAAATGTTTGTTGCAGAAGCAAAATTCTATACTCAAAGTGATGAAGGAAAATTGTAAAAAAAAGGAAAAAGAAAAACAGTCTAATGTTACTAGTTCATCTGCAAAAATGTCTTTGTTTCCCCAAGCAAAAATGTTGTTAAATACCAGTGCCTCAAATATGAAGGAGAATCATGTTGTCACTGTTTTTAAGTTTGAAACTTAAAAATGAGTAAACTTAAAAATAATCTTAAAAATAGCAAACAAGAAAATGATAGATATAAACTGAATGTTGCAAACTCTAAGTAATCTAAGTTAGTAATCCACATGTTGTAATATGGCACAGAATATTATTGTAGGGGTTGATATAGATATGACAATATTCCATTGTTAGAGGCTCACTAACAAAAAGATATGCTATAGAAAATGTAAGTTAATGCAGACAAGAATTGTATTTGAATTTAATTGGCCCTCTTTTTTGACACTATAACAATATATCAGCTGTTTACCTTAAGAATTGTTTTTATTATACACCAACAACAGGTTTAGAAAAAATAGCAAAGACAAGAGTATCAGGGGATTTTATGATCTGTGGCACATAATATTGTTAAGAGATTTAGAGAATCCTCTCCACAGAGCAAACAAGGCTGAAAACCAATACAGAACGGCAGAAATCCTCAGGCCCTCAGGCTGAACAACATCAAAAACAGGCACATTTCTGCACAGAAACACTTCTGGTTGTCAAAAAAAATATCTATAATATCCTAAAATACATCTCTTTTTTTTTTTTTTTTAGAACTGATTCATTTAAAAAATGTTCCAAGGTGAAGTGGGTAAAAAAATTTTTTGGATGTAGCAGAAATAATCTTTTGAGCTCTCAATCAAACAGGGAATGGCTGGTTTGTTATCGACATGAAGCACAAAAACCAACACATGAAATACTAATATTAGGCTGCATTATCTTTATTGTCTTATTCTTCTTTCAATGAGTGAAGTTTGACAAACTAGTGTATAAACATTATTTCAGAGAATCATGCTCGAGAGACAGAAAGCAGGTTTATATAAAAAGCTTCAGTTCAAAGGCATTAAGAAAGAGCACATTTTGAGTAAAATTACAAGATGGAATGAAACAGATGTTAAAATATGGGAAATGACTTACAGAATTACACCATCTAAAGCCAAGACATTCCACTGACTGTAAAAAGCTGTGAAAGTTTCCATAAGAGCAGTTCTTACAAGGCCCTTAAAAAGTATGAATAGAGTGAAGTGAGTTAAGAGTCTGAAGGTATTTCGAAACCTATTTCTATAATGTGGTGCTGAAAATAAAAAAAAGAGCAGTTTCACCAATTAATGATCCTTGAAAAGTTAACCATTTCATCCAAAATGTGTCAGTAATTCCCAACGTTCAAAGTCTTTGACTTGAATGGATGGTGTATGTATTTCAGAAATATCCTTGAAGAACATATTCAGTATAAAGGAGCAGAGATGTGTGGTAAAGCAGTATGCACACAATGTTATGAAATTTAGATATGCTACAAAAGAGCAACTACAGAAGGTGCTGTGACAGAACTCAGTTGTGAGTCTGCCTCTTTACCAAATCTTGCTGCTAGAAGTAGATCTATTTTATGTACAGAGGAGGCAACAAATTTGATGGCACCCATGGGGAAGATGTGTGAAAAGCTTTTAAGTAAATTAATCTGTAATTGCAATAGCATAAACTCACCCTAAAATATGTTATTACCCTTTCTGTCAATAAACCGTACAGCTCATTGTGGCAAGACCACGACACTTTTTCTATAGTCTCTCATGAGGTTGGGGCAAACAGAGAGAGAGAGAAAAACAGTGAGACAGAGATATGTTTTCCCAAGGTTTTCAATGAGACTTTGATCTGGGGACTAAAATGGCCATGGGGAAAAAATATGGTCAGTTAACTTTGTCTATATTTCTATAGCGATGGGTTTTGTACGCTATATCCTGTTGAAAGACTCAATGATGACTAACTTTGAAATTTCTGCTCCATAATATATTTATGTAAAAATGTTTTTCAATGACTTTCAAGGTTCCCGAGGTATTTGTAAGAGAAACAGACCCAGAAGCGTCACGTTTACGTTGCCTACAAAGCAATGTACCAGAGTCCAACATCGAGGCTGCACATCTCATTCACAAATGTGGCAATGTTAGGTCTATAGATAGCCCTGATTTGGACATTATATATTTATTTTAAGTTTAGAGACAGATATATGGCTTTATCTAAACTTGTTTTATGTTAGTGGAGTGAAAAATTGAGAAGGACCACAAAAATGTTGTGAATCATGCACAAATGCCCAGAAGGATAAACTCAAACTCCAAGACAGTTTTATTTGATTCAATATGAATGAATTCTACATCTTCTTTTTTTTCAGTTTTTATATTTTTGTGTGTGGGACAAAAAGGACAGTATTGTTCTTTATTTTAGAGCCAGAAATCGAGGTGAAAATAGTAAGAAAGACTAGATATTTACATATTTGTAATAATTGTGGAATGAAAAGACACAATTTAATTTTAAAAAAGTTTGTAAATATCCAAATAGCAGATGCAGTGTCACGGTAACAAGAGATGTCTTGAGTTCAAGACGCTCTGTTTTCATAAACTCTCTTTTCATAAACATAGATCTGTAATTAGAGATCTATGTTTTGACTTTTAATAACTAGACTGTAAGCACCAAAAAATACATAAAAACATTTTCCTTTAATATATTTTCATTCCATAATTGTTTTTTTTTTTGCTCAGTGGACATGAGGTTCTTTTCCACATATTCATCCTTGGCTTCAACGCCAGACACAAGTGAGATTTTTACCAAACGCTCAACTGGCCAAAGCACACAGTTCCAGTAAAAATCCCAGAAGAGTTTATTAAACTCTAAGAGTTCATGTTTTTGATGGTTGGAGAGTAAAAATCTTACATGACTCCTAAAAAACCGTGTCATATTCAAACAGCATATATTGGTTGACATTGAGACATAAGCCACTCATTGCTACAGTTTTCTTAAATTGAGCTTTGGAGATTTTTTTTGTACCCTCCTTAACTTCCAATTAGCTGTGAAGAGATCTTTGTCCAGTATAAAGCCCTGAAAGAAATGGGTCTTTATGTCACGTAAAAATTCTTACTCCGGAAGACAGCAAATCCTGCATTACTAATTTGGATTTTTAAAAGGATTGTTAGATATTTGTAATCAAAGGTTTGAGTTTTCTACTATTTGTAGAAAAAAATAGATTTTACTGCTGGAAAAAACTTGCATCTATGTTAAGGCTTTTTTTTAAGACTGCATTTTAACAATACTAAATATTATCATTACTGTTTCTGTACATATTTCCATATAAACAAGTTGTTCATTTGCACATCATCCCAGCTCCTTGTATTTCTCGTTTTGAGGATTATAAATTTATCATAAACAACATAAATATTTATTTCCAATCAATTTTTGTTTTTTCCTCAACATCATGTTCATTTCGTCTCAGCATCCCCTGTAAATTCCATGCATAAGGATGAATTATATTATGCATAAATTATAAGCATGAGTCTCTTTTCCTAATGAGCAGCTGCAGACACTGTCTCATCTCAGCAAATAGTGGAGGAGGAATTTTCCATGCCGCGTAGCTGAGAAAAATTCACGAAGGCAGACAAAAGTGATTTGATTAGTGTTGTGTTTCGGACACCCACAATGTTAATTGCACACAAGATATGATTGTAGCTCTTAGTTAGCTGGAAAACCTGCCAGCCTAATCAAGATCATCTGTGTTGTAATAAAAACCCAGTTGCACTTAATTTACTCCTTTCTGTGTAGTTTTGTAACAGCAGCTTTGGAAGTTAAAAGAATGAAGACTGAAATGATTCCCACTTAGATTGCATTCTCACAAACAGACACATCAGAAAGAGCTTTCCTGGAGATAACAAAAGAGCACGAGTCAACTAGACCTTTGTCAACCATATGGCTGATTAGCTTGTGCTGATTAAAAGCCCTTTATGGCTCTTCAAAGAAGCTCTTGACACCTCACAAAAGTTTAGGATAAGTCTGTCTGATCCCCCATGTGGGCGCATACAGAAAGGTGTAAAAATGCACACAATGAAGACCCCCAAGTGGTCAAAGTCACCCCTAAGCATTGGGGGTTGTAAGGAGCTCTGCACTGCCATGTTTAAATGTTAGAGAAGCTCAATTTTCTTACGTGCTAAATGCAAAAAAATTGATTTTCTATTTCAAATACCAGCGTCTGTTGTTACTGGCAGGACTACGAGGCAGAATTACAGAAAAAAAAAACAATAACAAAATGCTCAAACAATGTAGCAGAGCAAGCCAATTTAGAGCTTAAGCTAAGGCATTTCCATATTGAATTTGGAACAAGCTTCAGTGGGATGGCATAACAGCAGAAGTGGATACTTAGTTTGCTCTCAAGTCTATGAGCACCAATTAAAAAAAAGTGATTTTCTCATATTACAGTGCCTTGCAACACCCTTGAGCTTTTTCACATATTGTCAAACATCAATGTATTGTACTGGGATTTGTTTTGCCACATATCAAAACAAAGTGCATAGTTTTGAAATGAAAAGATGCATAGATTTTAAAAATTCTGGTATATACAAAAAAACAACAAAAAGTGCATTTCTATCCAGCCCCTTAAAAAAGTAATTTGTTAAACCTTCATTTCTTGCAAATTCTGATGGAATTGTTTAAGTTTATGACTCTCATAATTTACACAAAGAGACTGACATTTTTCCCAGTATGCCTTCACAACTGTCTTTTTACTGATTCTCAGTAAGATTTATATCTGGACGTTGACTGGGCCAATCTAACACATCAATCTGCTTTCTGGCTGTAGCTTCAGGCTTGTTGTCCTGCTGGAAAGTAAACTTCTGGCCCAGTCTCAGGTCTTTTACAGCCTCTAACAGGTTTTCTTCCACAATTCCCCTGCATTTAGCTCATCCATCTTCTAATCAATTCTGAACTTGTTCCTGCTGAAGAAGTAAAGCACCAGAGATTGATGCTGCCATGGCTGTGTTTCACAAAGAGTATGATGTGTTCAAGGTGATTTGCAGTGCAGAAAAGACTTAACAGAGCAGCTTTGTTTACAATTAGATAATGTTACACTCAGCGGACTCTATTTTATAATAATGCAAACTTCTGAAGGCATCTGGTTGTCATGGGCCTTATTGAGAGATACCAGAATAAAAAACTGGAAAATAAATAAGAAAACATGTATTATTTCTCTCCCACTTCACAATTATACATGTGTTAGCCTAGCATATAAATTCATAATACTTACTATTACACCTAATGGTAATGTAGTGTGACAAAATGTGACATTGTTTTTTTTTTAGGAATAAATAACTTTTTACGATTCTATACATCAAAAAATATAACATCAAACAGCATATGGGGCAAAAGCCAAGCTAAGTCCTTAATCTCAGCTGGATGACAGCCTCTTGTGCCTCTTAACACTGTGTCGTCTTTATCTTTTGGGGTTAAAAATAATGGTGAAACTCAACTTTGCTGTTTTTCTTGGAAATGTTTATTTGTCCTCTGTTCCATTTTTCATGCGTTTTTTATTTATAATCAGGCTCATGCTGAACAGGGACCAGCGGGGGACCAAACATCAGACACATTTTTACTATCCGCAGACACACAAAGCCTTCCCTCAATAGTCCCATGCTGGCTGTGAGTTGAAATCCAAGATTGTATTGCAATGTGGAGTCAGAAGGTGATGCAGAATTATCAGCCAAATTAGTTGTTTGCCTGTAAGAGGATTATGCTCAAATCTTATCAACTGTCTCACACTTCCCACTTTGAGTTGCAAAAAGGTTTTAACGCAACAGCTGGTGGTAAAACACGTTTGTCTGCGGCAGACGTAGTCAGTTAAAGGAGCAGGGATTCAGGTGGATGTGTTCATTAATGGCTTGCATGTGCAACTGAGTTATATGCTTTAATAATAAACTGCATCCAGTCTTGTCTAAAATGTTTTCCCAATCAATACATCACTACAAGGTCAGCAGAGGCCGAGCCACAAACAAAAGCAAGGCTAACACACGAGTGATACTTGTTTGCCACTTAAGTCAGGTGATTAATGCAGATCACGGCCTGATTAAGACGTGTGTGGTGGCAGTAAGAGCCTTACAGCAGATTAATGGGCTTGGCCATCTGTTCTCTCACAGTGGGGATTTTAATTAATGTTAAGAATATTGTTAATCTTGCCTCAGCCGTCAGCATCACAGTAATCAATACGGTGTTCAGAAATCAGCCAGGTTTTGCCCAGGCCTTTAACGACAGCCTCCAAAGCCATTTGGAAACCGTGTCTCCTCTCCTCAACAGGTAGGCAGACAGCGATGGCATTTGCTAACACTTTGTGAAGTAATCCCGGCATTTGTCACCAGGAACAAATGTCTCAAAAGCCCAACTTTTGGATGAGGGCCACCAGGTAGTTCACTCACAGAATAATCTGCTGGGTTTCTGTCACGGGAATAAGTTTTCAGGCAAAATAAACTGCAGAAAGTGTTTATTTTTCAGTGTGGCGTTCCCATTTTAAGGTAGCCTGTATTGTGTTTTTTTTTATTTCCAGAACACATTAATAGTCATCAGCACTGAACCATGAACATTAATAATTCAATGTAACTTTCATTTGCACTGGGTTTGTTCTGCAATAAAAGTCATAAATACTATAAACTTGCAGGAACATAATGAAACTAACTAAACAAAAAGAGTTAACACAATTGTGAAAGTACAAGCAGTGCAGAAACTAAAATGTGACAACACAACAGAAAAACACAAATCAGCATATTTCATTTGATATTCATGGCGCCAAATGAAATTGTGAACATTTTTGACATTCCTTAATTAGCAGAAAGTGCCAGGCAGCTATAGGGTTTTGCTTATTGACACAAACATTGCATATGCTGTAGCACTTTTCATGTTTTCTAGTGTCACAGCCACAAACATTCATTTAGATTTCATGTGTTACACTAATGTGTCATTGCTCATTTTCAAAAATAAATAGAAAATTACACATAGTTTTCAATTAGCTTTACGAATAAAAATGTGTTAAGTAATTCCTTAAAGAGGATGTTTAAAATGTTCCCTTCTTTTCACAAAGCCTATTATGCATTTATCTGCAATTATTGCTGCATTTACTTTATGATCTCAATTTCTTTATTTCTCTGTATAGAAGTTGCATTTGGTCAGGCATTCCTGCTGGCTGTGACACTTTCCTGAAGCAGGCAATTGGCTGAGCTATTGCTGGCAATAACTTCTAGTTCTCTTTCTGTAGATGATACACTTAGCGCTCTCTTTCTGTCTTTAACTTTCTCTCTTTCCCAGACAAAGCAATTGAAGGAGCTATTGCTGTGACTAACAATTTGCACTCAGTTTTTCATGCCTTAGATTTTACTCCTGGCTAAGATCTTATACAACTTTTTCTCTGCTAGATGAAGCCACTAAACGACCTTCTGCTGCCGTAATCTTTTTCTTTAACATAGAAAACACTCCTGGACCATTGCTTCTATGGTTTTTGTATGTGCTCTATCTTCTCAAGCCCCCCACTCAGTCGCACATGTTTGTCCAGAAAGGAGGAATTACGGCAAAGTCAGTCTCTGTAAACAGCCGCGCTTACTTATATAGAAAACTTTTTACCAATTGGCATCCTGAAATAAACGCAACCTCATTTTTTGTTACAAGCATTGGATTGGAATGTACGTATGTAATTTACTTTGATCTGTATTTATGATCTGATTGAATTCACTAAGGGTCGGTGCAGATAGACTGAGTCTGTTTGTCTTGTAAAGTCCCGTTAGATTACACCATAAAAATGAACTGACTCAAACCTTAACTCAGCTGAACTCACAATACTAAGCAAAGTCTATGTGTGTGCTGATTAGGATTCAGTCATGTTGGAATGGCATAAGCTTGAAGTGAAAGTGAAACTAACAACATGATCTGCTTTCTTCTTAATTCAGCAAATAATTACGGGACCACTTTAGATAACAGGTTGTTCTTTCAGAAGCCTTAAAAAAGCGGTTGTCAAATTTCAAATCCTAAAATTTCTCAAATTACTAATATCATTTCAGATGTTTTGAAGAGTGAGCCTCTTTGTCACAAACAATATTTCCATTTCAAAAACGTACCTTGTAAGTGGAGCATTCTGGATGTGACATCACGGCCTGTGGCTATTTTTTTCTGGGCCAGAAAGCCTTACTATCATTGATGAAACTGAGAACTCAGAATAATATTCTTGCAGCTGTCTGTAAAGCGAATCCGGGAAGAGAAAGTGGGTCATACATGGAGACAATGCCCTGAGCTGATGTTCAGCACAGATCAACAGTTACTGGACTTGTTTACCTTCATTTGTTGCAGCAACAGGCAGCAACTGGATAGTACAAAATTGAAGTGTTTGCCAAATACAGGTTCACACTGAAAAAGCATTCAATATTTTTTTGTTAGGAATTGTAACTTGAGTGTTTTTATCGTTTTCTTGTGTGAAAGATCAGCACAGAGAGGCACATTATCCAGGAGAGAAAGCTGATAATACAAACGTTTTCTTTTTGGGCAAATAATTGAAATAGTGTGGGATGCAAAAGTGTTCACTATAATAAATTCACTTTCACCAAATCAAAAAGAAAAAATAATTGTGATAAAACAAAATATTTTTACTGATGAAATTTACTACTCAGTCATTATTTTTATTTAATGCCTGATATGTATAATGGAGATATAATGGATGTAGAACATGGCTGGAGACGAGAAGCACGCTCAGAGATCTCAACATGCATCTAGAAACGTAAAAAATACTTTTTTCTAATGCTTTGGGATTCTAGCAAGCCACAGTGAGAGATTAGAAGATTTGGAGAAACCAATTAACTTCAAAGATCACATAAACACACGGAGAAGGTCTCAAAATCACAAGAATAGCACCACATGACTCTTTCTCTTCATGTAGAGATACTTTTCTTCAGGAGCAGGAGAGTCCACATCTAAAGCCAATTGAAACCTGATAATCCTCACCATCTCATCTGGACTGGAGCCAATTTTCAAATAGGAACATTCTATTTTGGCAAAACATGTTGAGACATTTGCATTAAATGTTGTACCACATTTTGAAGGACTGGAAACAAATGCACACTTTTATGCATGCAGGTATCATTTTATCCCAACATCACAAATGTGACAATCTGTCATACACAATTCTAGTAAAATAGCTCATTTGTGGTTGAAAGGTTAAGTGTATTTATGCAAGACAATGAAGATGATTGTGTACATATGTCTCTTTTTTGCTGAAATACATAAAAGGTTTGCAAGCTCTTAAGCACAGAGATCGAATCATGAAATGACTATAGGAAACAATGCCTTAGTGCTTATAATTTAAAACCAGGCTTTGTGGAATGCTGACAGAAATTTAATCACAATTCCAGACAGTTGATTGGTATTTTTAGCCATGATTAAACAGTCTAACTGGTTGCTGCAACTTTTTTTTTCCTCTTCTGCTAAATACCTCACTGAGCTCTTCTCTGATTTATATTCATGGCACAGCATGCTTAAATTTAGATAGGCAGAGACATTTTGCTCTGGCTGGAGACTTATCCAGCCATTTCAGAACCAACCCTCTTATCAGTTTCTTCATCTCACTTTAACCTTAGGCGCTCTAATAAACTGGTGGTATACATGTCAGTGGCCTGGCCAAGAGGGTCATGTGGAACGTTTAATCTCAGCCATTTGGGCTGTCTGAGAGGCAGATAAAACAAGATTATCTCGTGCTTGGTGCTGGCCCTTGGTGAGACAAGAGGATGGAAGCATGTGAGCAGCAGCTGCGAAGGTGCCAAACACTCACACTGGTTCTTGGTCTCTGTTGCTTTTGGCACCTCCTGCAGCATCGCAGACACAGATAACCCCCACCGCCCCTATCCTCACATCTCTCCAACTGATTACAACTGGCCAAATGCTTAGCACACTGTCCCCAATCACACCTAATGTGCTGCCGCAACATGCCACTAAAAAGCTCTCAGGGTCATTTAAATCACATTGGTGTGTAGGCTAGATGTTGTTAGGTCTTAGGTAATTGTCCTTCCTTCCTGTTTCGGTTCTGTTATTTGCGTTGAAACTTCTAAACTGTGATCTTTCTTTTTTTTTTCAGCAGGGCTTGGAAATCCCTTCAAAGACTGACACTGAATTTAGGACAAGTGAGGGCCAACTTAAAAAGACATATTTGTAAAACAAAGAACGCTTATGGAAATAAATGCACAACATGAGAAAATCTGAAAGAAAATTCTCTCTGTTTCACGATAAATTAATTAGTCTATTAGGGCAAAGCATGAATAATAAAGACTTTTCTTGTAATTAGATCTCAATGGACTCTACATGTTTTAAACAAATGCAGAACATTAATATGGATGCAGAGCCAAAAAAAAAAAAAGAAAAATAATGCTTCCAAGATTTCCTCATGCTGGCCACAAAAGGCTGCGACTATTAAGATTTTTTTTGAAAGACAGATTTTGTTGTTTAAATCTCCTAAAAGCCAAGGCAGATCAAAAGAGGCATTAGTATGCAGAGACAAATCATGTTTGGCTGAGGTTCCTCTATCCCCTCTCAACTCCAGCCATTCCCTCCTGTGTAGTAACTAATGGTTGTTGCCTCACAACGATTGGAACAACAGTTGCTAGCTGCATTTTGTTATGCATGAGCATTCCTGAAAAAGCACTGACCTTATGTAAAAAATAAAATAAAAAAGATCTAAAATAAAGGGGGAAAAAACAAGCAGAGTACAACTGCATGGCTGGAGAATGACATCCATCATTAGAATTTAGGCACAGAGAGGAGAAAGACAATTTTCTATCTCATCACTGTAAAAAACAAAACAAAAAATAAACCTGGCAAAGGAGCATAATGACAAACAAAGCAAAAAGAGGTATCTGAAATTGAGGCCAGTCATCTCAAAATGGGGAGTCACCCTGCAGGGTCGGATTAAAACTAGGGATGAGAGCGCCATCTACAGGTGACGTCTTCATACAGATGACTTGCAACATTTTAAGAGCTTTCAGCACAATTTTTCATGATGTTTCACACAAATAAGGGACATATACACACAAAAAGTTCTACCTACCTCACGAAAGAAACAGATTTCCGAACAGTGAGTAAAGACGGCAACATAAAAAAAATTGGAAATTTACAACTTGCTTCTACTTCTATTGCATCTGAAGTGAAAATGTGTCTTATAAAACGTATTGCAATTATGGTGACTGTATTACATTTTATGTATGCTGTTTTTCAGCCATATGACTGAAGACACAATGGTTGCTTACAGACATTATTTGAGTGTGATGCACATCCTTTTCAAACATTTAGTGGTTGCTATAGCTTGAACAAGACTAAATATTACTCGCTTAGTGAGTCTTTATCTGCAAAAAGATATGAATGTGTTTAAACGTATAACTAAATTTAGTTCCAAAAGTATTCACCCCAATTTACTGTATGTCATTTTGTAGCATTATAACCATACATATAAAATTATAAAATTATTTAAATTTTTTCATAGTATTTCAAAAATATTATATTTCAAATTCCAGAGTTGTACAGGGAATTCTGAATTAGAAGGAAAATTATACATGGTTTACGTTTTGTTGAGAAATATATATCTGAAAAGTGTGGCAGGCATTGACTTTACTTGATACCCCCAAATAAAGTGAAAAACAAACAAAATGCAAACCTGTTCAGAGCATGTTTCTGTATTTGAAATGCCCAGAGAAAGTTCAGATCTAATATTTATTTGAAAATCCTTGGAAAAACTTAAAAGAATGGGCAAAAATCTGAGTCAAAGTTGGTAAAGACTTAATAAAATACAACCTCTTCAATAGAATCCAAAGTTCTCAACAGACCTGAAAACAAATACATGCCACTACTAAAAAAAATGTAAACCATCTATTCTTTCACTTCCACTTAATATTTACTTTGAATTGGTCTGAGGATTCATTAGGATCACATAAAATCCTAATGAAATACACTAAAATTTGATGTGAAAGGTCTAAGAGGTCTAAATACTTTGATAAACCACTAGGGCTGCTGAGGTAAAAAGAGTTTTCTTGCTCAAGCACACTGTGAATAAACCAGATAGTCGGTGAGAAAGTAATATTATTCAACGCAGGGAAGATAAAGTGTATCTTCCTTTCATGTGGGTTTTCCTATGATTGCATTTATATATGCCTCCATGTGCATGTAGCCTTGATGCTAATTTGACGCTTTTTCAAGGACTGGGGTCCCTCTCCTGCTCCTCGAATGCATCACATCTCCGCGCTGTCATCACAGAATGTCAGCTCCTCGAAGCAATTTCCCTCTCAGCCATTATCTGATGAGTGAGAACCGTTTCCCATTGGCAGTTGAAGATGATATTTGGGCTGAGCTGGAGCTGGCTGTTAAACATGGGACTGGCTCGTGACCAAAGCTCCGGTCCTCCTGGTCCCAGCAGCACCCACGGGCCTGGCCACCGGGGGCGGACTGTTGGGCCAACTGGCCACTGAGGAGTGTAATCACTCCCTCTGACAGTTTTGGCACAAGCAATCCATTTGCTCCACAGCAGAGAACCCTGAGTGAAAGAAGTGCATATTGCTGTTAAGCCAGAAGATGGCAATATTGAGGCAGCATGCTGATTTAAAGCATCTCTGCTCTTATAACGCTTATGTGACCCTTATGTGTGGAGACTAAGAAAAGCTTTTATCTTAGTGATCCTTATCATGCTGTATTGAGGTAATTTTGTCCTATTTAATGGTCCAATTAAGTTTAGTTAGTTTACCAAGTGGCTAAAACAAGAGTAATTATCATTAATGCAGGGCTACACCTTAAAGAAGCAGCGCTTAAAGATTCCACAAGCAGACGTTACCCTCTTATTTTGCCGTCTATACTCATGAGAGTTTGCGATTATGAATGCAAAACGGTAACAAAGGCGCTAAATAGGATGCCTGTGGTGTGTGGATGTGTGCAAGTGGAGCAGAGAGATAGATTAATGTTGAGGGGCATCGGCTTAGAGGGTGCTTTGTTTCCCCCACTGTGTGCCGAATGCAGAGAGGAGTTAAGGGATTCCAATCTGGTCGTCGAGTCCTGCGGTGCGAAGAATGTTTGGAGTAGGCTCGGCGATAGCGGACTCCATTACAGGGCTGAGTCTCAGGGTAGGATGCCATTGTGCAGGGAAGAGAGAAGGTTAATCAGATCCTGGCTCCATTATGACTGCTTGGTATTTCCAAAAGGAGTTCTATCAATAGAAAACTGTAAGCTCTTGTAGAAAGGAATCTGGGCTGGAAGCTTTTTTTTTATTATTTTATGTTTGGTTTTTTTTTTTGGTTTTATTGGCCTGATAAAGAATAGTGTTGGTGTACATTTGGAGTGATTTTGCATCCTCTGGAGCAAAATCAAATGAGCATTTTATGGGGGCCTGCTTATTAATTATCTGAGATTAAGAAATTCTCTTGCAGCTCTGCAGCTGTGTCTTTGTTTGCTGTTAAGGGCAGATTAACTTAATTGATTTTTCAAGTATTAAATTAATTTCACATTGTGAGTCAATGACGTCTGCTTGCACAAATTCAGCTTGTATGTTATCAGTCTCTCCTCATTAAAAAAGAGGACACGTTTCAAAACATACTCTTTTAGGGCTATTTGTTTCCACTAATAATGGTATTATTCTAATTTTATTTGCCTCATTGTTGATAAATACATCTATTTGATTAAGTTATTCTATTGATTTTATGTGGGGAGCTGTTCTCAAGAAAACTGACAGGTTTCGTTATCTCTACATTTAACCCTTTTATTTCTCCACAATAAGCACACACAGCAAGTTCCAGCTTGCTGAAAGGCGCAATTTCGCTTCCTTCCTCGGCTTGTTGTGTGCTGAACTCGAGAAAGTATCAGATAAGCTAGGCACTGACTTGATAACACCAGCAACATCTACCTCCACTTACACACTCAGCTGAAAATCTCCCTGATTAGGAGGCAGCTGGAGAGTGAGGCTTGCAGATTGGTTATAACATGGCTGCTGTCCTATATGCTAAACATTTCAGAATATAAACTACTGATGACTATCGGGATGAAGATGCGGAAATGCTACACCAGACTTTCTTTTTGCTTTAAAAATGACCTTAAAATGCCAAGATGCGTTTCAATATATTAGATGTCTTTGAAAAGTTCATTCGTTTGAGTTATTCCATTCAAAAAGTGAAACTTATTTAGATTTATTACACAGAGTGATATATCATAAAGTGTTTTTTTCTGTTAATTTTTATAATAGTGTCTCACAGGTAATGAAATCCCCTTTTTTTGTTCTTGAAATTTAGAATATAACCTAAGATAATAAAAGATTTTAATACACGTAGGAGTTTGAGGATACTTGTTTCCTTCCATTTGTTTGTTGGGTTTCACCCTTGAGAAAGAGAGGATATCCTCCCTCCACCTACATGTGGAGTGACAGATTCTGATTCGTGTTAGTACTTATGCAACTAATAACAGCCAATCTGCTGTTATTGGACGTCTGTGGTCGTCATGGGAAGATGCCAGTCAGACTTGGCAACCCCGACCGTATTGTAAGGGTTTGCTGGGAATGTCTCTCATCAGACTGAGCTTTAACTCCCACCTCTGGAAGAGCTTTGAACAAGTTCCAGGGAAGATGGGGGGCCACTGAGTCCGAGTGGGCCACGCTCTGTGCTTCCATTGACAAGTCGGCTGTTGGTCCCTGTTGGAGTGGAAACCGTCAAACGTGTTGGTGGACACCGGTGGTGAGCGATGTTGTCGGGCTGAAAAAGACCCAAGATTCTCATTGGGTCTTTTTGGCCTGATGGACAATGGAAGATCCAGTGATATGTTGGGTCGTCTGTGAGGCAAAAACTCAGTGGTGGGAGGAATTCAAAGAGAACCTCCACCATCCGGCATCTTATCTCAGCTGGCCTGTGAACGGCTTGGGATTCCCTGGAGGAGCTGGCCACTTGTGCTGACCCAAGTGGTTGTGGAGAGGAAAGCCTCTCTGCTTGGGTTGCTGCTTCCGCCACCCATGGAAGGTAATAAACAGACGGACGGACAGGTGTGTGGTTATGGCCTACACAGTCCAGCAAAAAGAGCATTACAGAACAAAAACATCAGGAAAGTTGCGACTAAAAGCTTTTATCAGCACTTCTTCTGGTATTAAATCACTTGGACATATACAGTGGAAGTAAAAGTGGGACGAAAGTTGCATTTTTGATAATGCGCCTTAAGTGTTTGAATGCACAAAATGGCGAGTAATACAATGCTATCGGCTTATAATAAGGCACATACCTACTGAGTGACACCATTGTCTCTTTTAATTTTTTTTTTTAAATGTAATTTATCCTTGTCACCTGGCTGATAGTTGCTTCAGTCCAAATGAGTTCTGTTAAGCCAAAGTCAGGACTCTGTGCAGATCAGTCAAGCTCTTCCACACTGAACCCACTCATCCATGTATTTATGGACCTTGCTCTGTGCACTGGTGAGCAGTCATGTTGGAACAGCAAGAGGCCGTCCCCAAGCTGTTCCCACAGAGTTAGGGGCATCAAATTGGCAAGACAAGTTTATTTATATAGCACAATTTGTACACAAGACAATCCGATGCAATTGCAATACAATCAAACTAGACTGAAATGATGAAAACCACTGAAAGCATTGGTAAAAAGAAACAATTGATAAAATGCTAATATAATCTTAAATCTCATTCACCAATAAAAATGTCTGGTGGGATGCTGAAGATTGGCCTCTTAGTCAGTGGACTAAGAGACCAAACTCAATTTCTTAAAAACACTGACATTAAAATGTCTCCTCCATCAAGCTTTATGCTTGGCAAAGTGAACTCATATGACTGCTGTTCTCCTGCCTACTGTCAAACTCAAACTCATCCATTGGCTTGGCAGATGAATTGTGACAATTCATCACTCCAGAGAACACAACTCCATTGCTCTAAAGAGTCCAGTGACAACATAGTTTACACTGTTGCATTTTGGATGCAACAGTGTAAATCATGGAAACCCATCCTATGAAGTTTTTGATATTATTTTTGAACTGATCTGAAGGTCACATGAAGGTTCTACATCTGAATCTATTAGCTTTGTACAGTCTGTGCTCGTAGCATCAACTTAGCGCAAAGAGTTGACTAAGCAACAAGTGGCATCCTATCACGATGCTATGCTGAGCTCTTGTGAGTGACTTATTCTTTCGCAAATATTTGTAGAAGTAAACGCAAAGGTGCTGGTGGATGTTATACATATGAATTCAATACGTTTGACAATAAAATATGTGTTCCAACAGTGAAATGGTTCTTTGGACATGCACTCAACCTTCTTCCACGGCCATCACATGTCACATACCTAAACCCTATTCTTTGTAGAGAGCTGATGAGAAGAAAGCATAAGAGATCTCTTACTCTGCATACACCAACTTGTGAAATGTTACAGAAGACTAAGTACCATGATGTTGAGAAACATTTAACAGCTGTGGTGCCAGTGATTGAGGTATATGTGATGTTATCAACCTGTACTATTTACTGACACAAATTCAGCACGTGTACAAAAATAAATTTTCCTGAACGGAGTGAGATTTTGGCACAGCAATAAAAGATAAATTTCTTTTAAAACTTTATATCTACACCATGAGAACCTAATGATATAACTTGTTAGGGCAATGAACAAAGAAGGGAGTAATTCCGAGAAAAAATTGCTTTAAAGATGATATTTAATAGTCTACCATCTAGACAATATACATCAAGAATGATTGAGAGAACTGACACTATAGGGCAGCTTATATTTCATGAGAAAAAAATGTAATTTCTTTGTGAAGTTAAGAAGCTGAAATTCAACTAAGCTTTGGAGAACAACAGAGCACTTATAAGCGAGGAAATGTGTTAACAGCCGAGACAGACCTATTCTCGGCAAAGAGATAGTAAAGCATAGAAGATGAAGTGAGATAGAAAATCTAATTTCCATAACAGAACAAGAAAAACAGTCTGGCAGACGTTTTTTTTTTTTTCTCCTGCTCGTTCCTTTGAATTGTCAGAGCAATCATGGCCAAGCCACAGCCAGGGCATCAGACTAAAAGGAGTGGGGGTGGTAGGGTGGCTGGGGTAGGGGCAGTGGAGGGATGAGAGCCCTCTCCCTTCCAAAACACATACAAATGAACTTGACCAATCTTGCGCCCGTGCATGCGCAAACACACACACACACACACACACACACACACACACACACACACACACACACACACACACACACACACACACACAC
>CAEGAF010144750.1:0-21586 GCA_903067075.1 Micropoecilia bifurca
CGGCTCTACTTTGAGTCCCTCCCGGATGACCGAGCTTCTCACCCTATCTCTAAGGGAGAGCCCGGCCACCCTGCGGATAATTATACCAAGATTGTCAATTTATTTATCGTCTGCCCCTGTTTATAATAGGGACTTTCAGAAGAGTAACACAATGAAAAACAAAATCAAATTATTTTTTAATAATGCAGTAAATAAATAGAAAAGAGCTTTTGCAACAAGTTAAAGAGCATTGTGTAAAACCGTAGTCATAAAAACGTCTGGCAGTGATTGACGGTCATGATTTGATGGTAAATTAAAGAAAACTTTTGGGGTGTTTTAAATGCTAAAGAATGCGGGTTTACATCTCTAATTAAAATCTTAGATGCTTAATTGAGCTACCTTTACTATGTCGTTTTAAGCTAAGCAAACTTTCTTGAAAACACAATGTATGAGGGCTCAATTCTAGCGAAAAAACAAAAACTGGATTTTTTTTTTTTGTGCTATTGCGGCATCACCTAACCAACTTTGTGTCGTATTTCCAATTAGTTTTTACAGAAAGCCTCCCTTGCTAAATTAGTGTGGACAGTTCATGCTAGAACCGCCCCTGCCTTCAGCTCCTAGTCTTTCCCCATCAGTTTTCCTGCTGCGGCGTCTCTGCGCCGCCGTAGCCCCGCCCCACACCGACTGTGACGTCACTCCTGACGCCTCCGACTGGAGGCGTGTCCAAGCAGAAATCCTCCCCCCAACCCCCCACCGGCTGCCAGTCCGCAGACGCAGCAGCAGCAGCAGCTCGGAGAGAGACGGAGCAGCAGGGAGGGGAGGAAGAGTCTGGACGCACTGCGGAGGGGAGCGCAGCCATGGGGAACGCGCAGGAGAAACCCTCCGGCGGCGGAGGAAGAGGAGGAGGAGGCGGCACGCCGAGACGGGACGACCCGCGGACTCACGGAGCTCCCGGAAAGGGGGTCGCCAACGGCGCTCCGAGAGAAAACAACAGCCCGGCAGGTGGGGAAGAGGAGCCGCAGCAGCAGCAGCAGCAGCCGGACAGGAGTTACCTGGATGCTCCGGCCGGAGCTTTGCCTCCTCACCTGGCCCGGCTGAAGAATGAGGGGAACTACCTCTTTAAAAACGGCCAGTTCGGAGACGCGCTGGAGAAGTACAGCCAGGCTATAGATGGATGCTCCGAGGCAGGTGAGAAACAGTTCAAGTCAAAGCAGAAGACAAAAAAAACAACAACTCTTCAGCACCTTGATCAATAGTTAAATTTTAATACGCCCCCCAAGCGTTTAAACTGACCCCATTCGCATTACAATTACTAGTAACTCAAATCTTTTGGGTATTTCTGGCATTTCTGCTTAAAAATATATATTTTTTCAGCGGTAATAGCTTACGTGGCCTTTTAATACAAGTCTATTTCTCTGTACTGTTTATTGAAACTATAATGGCTCACTAAAGTGATGAAAACATCTTTTTACCTCCCAGTGGCAATAAGATTAGAGTTGGCTCTGAATGTAATTTGGCTTCATAGTTTACTGCATAAAACGGTAGCTTTGTATTATGACTCTGCTTGTCAAACTGTGTCCACCTGGCATTCAAATACAGAGTAAATATGACTCTGAGCTCACCTGTCCGACATTATGTGTCCCAAGTGACTTAACCAAAAACAGTTTTGCATTTTTTAAATTTATTTTAAACAAACCTCTTCAGAAAACCATGGATTTCATTTACTCCAATACCTCTTAATACAATCCAGCTTCTGAACACCATCTCTATTGTGAAACATGGTGGTGGCATCATGATGCTGTGTGGGAAGCCTTTTCTTTTCAGCAGACAGGGAAGCTCGTCAGATGGATGGAGAAGCTACAGCGTGGAAGAAACCACGTTAGAGAGCATATCAAATCATGTTCTTATTTTAAAACGGTCTAGCCAAAGTCCAGACCTACATCCAACTGAGAATCAGTGGCAGAAGAACATGGACATTGCATGCCTCCATCCAGTCTTGTAGAGTTCGAGTTATTCTGAAAGGAAAATTAGTTGCAACATTGGTAGTAGCAAACGTCTAACCACAAAGTTTTGTTCTTAAGGGGATTTAGCAAGAATGCATGGTGCACTTTTTGAATTATGCTAAAAAATGTAGAAACAAACTATCTTTGTGACTTTGTTTCTACATCATTTTAAGAGGGTGTTAAAAAATGTAATAAAATTGACATAATGGCCAAGTGAAATGGCACTTAGAGGAAAACACTAACAGTAACAGTTTATTACTAAAAGACATCTTTCACATCTCTATCTCATTTGTTTTGCATGCAAAGGTAATATTAAAACATACTCTGCTTCCTGCCAAGAAACTCAGAGAAAATTAAGAAATCACTCAACACCACGAGCACATCCAATAATATGTTCGCATTTTTTAACTGATTAAAGTGGGCCAGTGTTATCAGTTTGTGGAGGAATATTCAGAAGAAGTGTTTTTATGCCCAGTTTTAGCTTTGCATAGGACTTGCTTTTAAAAGTAAAGACATGTGAGATGTTTAGGACTCTGGATTGTCAGATGAATTATTTTTACTCTTCTCCTTGCAGGCATTGACAGTCCAGAAGATCTGAGTATCCTCTACTCCAACAGAGCTGCCTGCCACCTGAAGGACGGAAACAGCGGCGACTGCATTCAAGACTGCAACAAGTTAGTGACTAAATCTACATTGTTTTTGTATCTCTGTTACGATTAGAGGAAAGTTTAACTAAATAAAATCTTGCAAATAAGACAAAGTAAGGAAATAAGGATGCATTTTTGGTGTTGTGAAACAGATTTCTTCAGTTTTTTCTTTGTTTTTTTACTTTTCATGCACGTCAGTGTTGCATGTTGCTAAAGACATTGTCAAAATCAGTCAAAGACAACATCAGAAAGTTTTTACAGCACATTTCTAGGCATAAAATCACAAGCTACTGTGCAACACACACAACAATGACATGAAAAAAAGCAACAATGTTACCCATAAACCTGGTGAGAAGCTTAAAGAAACATATTCTTGACAATAGGCATAGATGTGATGAGAAATGCCAGTAAAAGAGTTCAAAAATATACCAAAGATGTTGCCTGTAATACTAAAACAATAGGGACCTGAATAGAGAACTGTGAGCTGCACAACAGGAGAGAGGGATAGTATATGGAGGTGATGCTAAACAGCTACAACAATGAAATCGTGTCCCTTAGCAACAGAATGTGATTCACAATCTAAATTTTAAAATGACAACACTTAGAGATTATGAAGTCATTACTTTCAAACCGCACTGTCAAATGTCAGCCTAAAAAAAATCCCTATTTTATAATGCAAGATGAGAATCTTGGTTCTTTCTGGATGTTTGTTTGTTTGTGGGTCGATGGCTGTTTTTGTATTCAGTTGTAGTTCATCCTTTTCTCTCCGTTTAGTTTTGGCGCATGCATCTTTTACCTAATGTAGCTGTATAATCTTGATTTAATTAGCAAAATTACAACCTGAACTTTGTTTGAATTCATACTCCGTCTCACTCGTATTGTTTCTGCTGCACTCCGGAGGCAGAGTGTAAAATTTCGGGTTGGAATTCCGCCCAATTTATTTTAGGATGAATATATTCATTTACTCCTGGAGGAAACTCGCTTCAGGTTGTACCTTTGACGCAGACACACCGACACACACACACACACACACACACACACACACACACACACACACACACACACACACACACACACACACACACACACAGTGAAGGACTCGGCTTGATCCGGTCTGTGCATTCGTCTGATCCTCTTAGGGCCTTAGAGCTGCAGCCCTTCTCCCTGAAGCCGTTGCTGCGCAGAGCCATGGCCCATGAGTCACTGGAGCGCTACAGGAAGGCCTACGTGGATTACAAGACGGTGCTGCAGATCGACACCGGAGTGCAGGCGGCTCACGACAGCGTCCACAGGTTGGATCGGCACAGACACAAAAGCGTTTCCGAGTCAGTCGAGTTCTAGAGTCTTGACTGACTCGGAGACAGAAAGAATGAATGTGTTTTTCAATGTTATGTCTTTTCTGAGTTTTGATCAGTGGACTAAAGAAAGTCTAATCAACCTTTGGTGTAATGTGTGGCCATTGCATTGGAGTGGAGTCTGTTTTCATCTCCGATCTGATAGTGAGGTGATGAATTCACTGCCCAATTCAGCGACAATCCTGTCTGCTGTTGCTAACTTTAACTTTGCACATGTGAGATAATTGTTTACTTTCAGTTTCCTGCAGCTAGCTTTGCATTCTGGGTAGTAAGCCTGTATTTCTACTATATTTCAGAGTTGCTGAGTTCTTTATGCAAAACTGATGCGCCTTCTTTAATATGGCATCCAAGTTTACCTTAGAAATTATTTATTGTTTTATTGGGATGTTGATGTCTTTGGAAAACAAAGTCCTCTCAGTTAGATCCATTATTGACATCATTTCGAAACTAACGCCATAAACAATTTTAAAATTCTTCAATGTTCATAATAGAGAGACTATAGAAATTTTAACTGTTTAGCTTAAATAAACGTTAATTTGTGTTTTTACTTGAATTTCTAATGCTAATCTGTTGCTTTTTAAAAGATCTGTTGATTTTGTTGCACTGTCTGAGGACAGTTCACTCCACATTGATTGATTTATAGTAAATCTTTACAAGCTTTCTGAACCTCTTAATGAAGTCCAACGTAGCAGCTTTACAGATGAGAAATATCCACCATTTAGACAAGTTTTGCACAGAGAGTTCAAACTCCGTCGTCTCCTCCTTCCACTAAGCTACGCCTTTCATCACTGCTGAGCGAACAAACCCCGCAGTGGCTCTCCGGTGTTTGCCTACTAAGGGAAAACACTTGTGTTGCGTTGCTCTCCTTGTTGTCTGCCAGGATCACGAAGGTGCTGATCGAGCAGGACGGGCCCGAGTGGAGAGAAAAGCTTCCAGAGATTCCCGTCGTCCCGCTGGCCGTCCAGCAGCAGCACAGAGAGAAACCGGTCAGCGTGGAGGCGGCTCAGGCACAAGCCGCCAGGGCCGCGCAGGATGAAGGTCGGCTACATCACTTCATCCCTGATGCCTGAAACCTACAGCTGATGTTGTTCTAATATGATTGGCACTTAACTGAACTCTGTTAAATTCACATCTGAGAAAGACGGGATAAGAACGTAGATTGAAAATGACATTAAAATGCGACATCAGGAAGCAGGATTCACAGAGAACGAGTGTGTAAATGCAGAGTAGGACTGCAGGTGCTCCAGCTGACAGTGTGTGTGTGTTTGGAGTCGTATCAATAATGCAGAGACAAGCCGATCCGCGCAGACTGTAGTGCTGCTGTAATGGAACAATCCAGGTCGGGTTTCCTCCGGGTCCAGACTCTTCAAACAACCCAGACAGCTCCACTCAGAGGCCGCATGAAAACGCATTTCAATACATCACGTGTCTCTCTAGCGGAACTTATACAAACATGGAAATAACTTGTTTTTTTCTGTGCTGATTAAGAGAATAAAACTAAATCCTAACCGGAGGACAACCCTGAGTGACACAGACAGATGATGTCATGATCAGTTAATGAGTTTCCTTCGCAGAGCAGCTGCTGCTCTTCCTGGGGAATCACTTTACTTTTCAGGCTTCAACAAAGTCTTGAATTGTCCTTCAGTACGAGATACTTTTGCTCCAAAGGAGCCAGACTTTCTTGTAAAGTTTTAAAAATGTCTAGACGTTGTCTGGTGTTTCTCAAAATCTTTTCTGTGAACCTTTTTGAAGATTTTGATGCATCTGTCAGGCTCGACATCTGGTCTTTGCTGGATTTTGTTTTCTTTTGTACTCAACACATAACTTTCAGGTATTATTTATTTACTGTAAATATGATTTTTAGACCACACACTTTCGTTCTGCTTTTCTCATTATGAGCAAAAACGTCACAACATGCTGTCATGGTCTGGCACAAGGTTAAGAGGCAAATTAGTAAACCCACAGAACATGTTAAAATATTGGTACAATATCTATTTTGAAAGTACAAATATATGAAGCTATAGAAATCAGAAAAGTACAACTTACGTTATTGGAGAATCACTTTATTAGCGACTCACAAAACCTACTTCTGTGGCACTGCTTATCATTGTAAGTGTATTTTTATGGACATTTGTTTTTAGGATTGTCTCAAATTTTCGTAAAATTTATTTGCAAAACTTGTAGAGGGATATAAATATCAAAGGCTCCGATGAGTTTTTTTATTTATTTTTTTATTTTTACAAACGCCACATTTTCGCCTTTCACGTGTTCAAAATGGACAGTAAAAATATTCTGCAACATTTGCAAAAAAAACGATTGAACAAAAGTCTTAAAGTTTAATTTAAGTCGCCTTCCAACTCTAGATGGCAGAATACAGTTTTTCACGAAGAGTGACGAGTCGTGTTGTTCTTCGCAGAAACTGATTTGGAATCACGTTTGATAAACTTTGCAAATATGTTTTAAATCCCCCGAGACTGTGGATGTTTTAGTGTCTGCATTGGGGCGTTTTCATTAGTTGGTCATTAGTTGCAGAGGCTTTCTCAGCAGACACAGCAGACCGCTAACTCAGGAGGAATCGACTCATCTGCTCTGCTTCATTTCTTGGTAAGCCCTGAAAAAAAATCTCGACAGGTTTCTTAAGTGAAATCCATTAAACGCAGTCATCTCCAAAAGCGTCTTTTCGTTGAAAAACCCGAGTCTTCATGAAACGCAGCTGTGTATGATCAGTAATAGGAGTATTGATTTTCCTTTACTTTTTTTATGTTGAGAGGTTTTGATGAATTTCCCGTTTTTCTCTTTGCAGCCAGAAGAAAAGAGGCTCACTTCACTTTGCTCAAACACGAAGGCAACAGTCTGGTGAAGAAGGGCCTCTTCCAGGAGGCTCTGGAGAAGTACACTGAGTGTCTCTCTGTGAAACCCGATGAATGTGCTGTTTACACAAACAGGTTGGTCCAAAACAACAGAAAGGTCACGTTTCGCATCGTAAAGTGTGTGTGTTAGCGACGCAGGTGTGGCTTGATCTGCTGAGGACACAAATTTGGTCACGGACCACAAGATGAGCACGAATAGCGGCATCATTTTAGACTTTTATTGACTTATTTGAACAAGTACCTTTTCTTGGGTGCTTTGGCATAAAACGTAAATTAATCTACTGTAGATTTTCTGTAATTTGTATTGGGTCAAAATGAACATTTTCACCCACAGGACTGCCTTTATTTTTGCAGAGTATATATTTTCATCCCAAAAGCCTGATTTATTTTTGAGCTTTAACCATTTAGCTGTTAAACAAAGATGAGGTCTAAGTTGAAAAGTTTGTAACTGATTTTGGACAAAGCAACACAGCAGTAAGCTTCTGGAAGGACCTCATCTGTTTAATAATAAAAGAGCCGTTCAGAAACATGAAAAGTCCAAAGTTAAGCTAATATTCATGCCCAGGATGAGAGAACATAAACATCTGATAGAACTGTATTAATAGAGCTTTGATTTAATCTATGGAAATGCTACAACAAAGACTTTTTTTTAGGACATTAAATGTTCTGAGGTTTTCCTCTTCAGGAACTTTATTCTCAGACAAACAGTAGAGGGCACCATATTTGTACAAGACAAGATCAGATGTGACAGCATTCGCATCATATCCCTACAGCCCTTTAGAAGGATTTAGCAATAGCTTTACATCTGATCTTAAAAAAAAAAACCAAAAACCTACAATTATTTAATATCCTCCTCTCTTACCAGAGCCATCTGTTTCCTGAAGCTGAGTCGGTACGAAGAGGCCAAACTGGACTGCGACTCGGCGCTGCAGTTGGATCCGGCCAATAAGAAAGCCTTCTACCGACGGGCGCTGGCCTTCAAGGGACTACAGGTGACCAGCACGCTACGCCACTGCCACTGGTTTACTTCAGTTGTGGTTGTGTTTTCCTGACACCGTCTGTGTGAAAACCCTGGCAGGATTACCTGTCGGCCAGCAGCGACCTGCAGGAGGTCCTCCAGCTGGACCCCAAAGTCCAGGAGGCCGAGCAGGAGCTGGAGGAGGTGACGAGTCTGCTGAGGCAAAGCTTGATAAACAGAGCTGCTCACACGTGAGGCGGAAGAGCAGAACGAATTTTAACGGCGCCAACTCGTGTTCGGTGAGGGCTGTGTGTAATGGATAGGAATGTTGCACATTATACAGCAAGCAAAACAACAACAACAACAAAAAACGTTAAGATCTGATGAATTTCTGCAGGCGTGGCGATGCTTCATTGTTTGCAGAGGCATGTTACAGGTTGGGTTCTTCACCTTTGGGATTTCTCTGTTTTTAGCTGAGCAAGTAGAGGATGAACTGGTTTTCAACTCCACATTTCATTAAAATAAACAGTAAATTTATCTTCTCATTGCGAAAGTAATAAAAGAAAGAATCACTGTTCAATACATATACACTTTTCTTACCATCATTAAGATCATGTTTATTTCCCAAACTCACTTCTATTTGCTGAATGCCAGAATAACCAAAGATACTTTTTTTTTTACTTGAGTTTACATAAATGTCCTTGGTATTTGCTAAATTGACCCCATACTGTATTTGGGTATCCCTTTACAAGCTTCTCTCAATGGTTTTGGGACATTTAGGCCCAGTCCTCCTGACAGAACCGGTGTAACTGGAGTCAGGTTTGTAGGCTGTCTTGTCCTTTTCTTACTCAGATTTTTAGCTCTATTCACAAAGTTTGTATGAGTCTGACACCAGAGCTTTGTGGTGGTTCCTTCACAATGCTGACTTTGTTGTCCTTAAGCCACATTATAACCAACTTCACTGTGTGATTTTAGTCACTGTCCGTTGCAAAGCGACCTAAAGTTTTAACTTTGTGACGTGCTAAGCAGCCTCTTAAAATGATATTGCTACACCAAACTTAACATTTGGGATGGTTTTCTCATGTTCTTTTCCAAAATATCTGCTTTCTATATCTTTGTTTTGGAGAATTTGCTTCTTCTTTCATTTCAAATCAGTAAAGTTGTAATTTCACTGCAGATACCAACAATTTACGAGATATTTTGATTTTATTCTGGAGTTAATTTATTCATTTCTGCCACACAGCTTGTCTTCTTCCTGAGCTGCATGATGTTTCTGTTGTATTTATACTTGCAATCACTTATAACTTATAACATCTAGAACAAACAGACTCAGAAGGTGCCTTTTTGAAAAGTCCTAGTCTGTCATAGAAGTGTATATTTATATTACTAAAATGGTAACTTAAACTTCTGAGTTTTAACTTGATTTGTATCTCGTTACAAAGAATTAATTTCCTAACTCTGGCAATTAAATGCTTCCATTGTAAACTTCTGAATTTGAAGAAAGTATTACAAAACAATCTAAAAGTTTCTCATCTTCTGGCATTTAATGAGTAATAATAATTTTAATATACCCAATTCCCTAAAATGTTAAAAGTTCGATCTGATTTAATCACACGGACAAATTCAAGTCAATTACTTACATTACAGTTCAATCCTAACTATTAAATACTGCGGTTTATTAGTTCAGTTTATTATTCAAACCAGCAAAGTTTTCCATTTAGCGAAAGTTGAAATACAGCTAAAGATGCAAAATTGGAGAGTAGTAGGAAAATGTTTGTCCTCCAGCAGCCTGAAGCTTAAAGCAGCATAACTGCAGATAGCTCAGGATAACTGTAAGCTTTATCAAAAGCTTTAAACCTCGTTTTAAAAGTAGACTTCCTGTGTCTTCCTCATACTTTTTTAAAACTCCAGGAAACCTACAAAAACAAAAAAAAAACCCTGCAGAGAACTCTGATCTACAATGTAGCTTGACCATTAGGAGCTTTATATGTGACAAATCCCAGCTTTGGTTGTGTTCTGGTAGAGAGAGCAGCCATATTTCATTCATCAGCGGTGTACAAAAATGGGAAATGACAAACGTTTTCTCCGGACTGAAGCTCTGTGAACAACCATCTGCAGCTGCTCCAGTCTGCACACACAGGCTTACGTAACAGGATGCCCCCTTTGAAAAGGCTAATGTCAAGGTACATGTGAGCTGCTATTAATCCTCCCCGTTGTGATGTAATATATTGTAAATAGAGGTTCTTTCGGCGCGGTTCAGCGTTCTGTCGTGTGTGTGTGGATGAAGTAAGGAAAAGACGGAGCGGGTAATAATGTGTGCCTTATTGAGATTTCTACCAAGCTTAGAAGGAAATATGCCAAGATTAAAACTTTTAGGTTGGTTTGTTTTTAGAGATGTTTGCTTCAAAGCTGAGCTGGGAATTAAAAAAAGATCGGAGGGAATCTAATATGTGTGTTTATGTTGGAGTCGCGGATTATTTGTGGCACAGCAAAAAAACTGAATACATAAACAACTTTGTTTATTCAGCGAAGATTTTACAGCAGTAACGAAACAATTCTTATTTTTTCTTTGTAATATTTGTTTTACAGCTTAACGTCTTTATTGTGTTGAAGTTTTCTTTTACTAAATGGACTTGTGGATTAAGCCTGAGGGTCAGTAGACAGGACAATTGTTTCTTTTAACGTGTAACTTTGCTTTACGCCTTGCTCCTGATCAAACACGTTTTAATAAAAAAACGAGAGGAGTTTTTGAAAACATTATACAACTGTTTAAATTGAGTTATAGTAGTTTTTTTTCTTCAAATGGCATGTTGAAAATTATGCATACCTTTCTCAATAATCAGTGAGGGAAAAAGTCAACCAGTTTATCTTTCATGTTTGCACTGGTATGTAACTTTATCTGTGATTATAAACTTTGACGCAGGAAGGCCTCGTTGTCATCACCCTAATCTTTACCTCCATCACCAAAGCGCAAATATTATTTCCAGTCAAGAAACAAGGTTGGTAAAAATCTAACTGTACTTTAAAACAAAATCTGCCAAGAGTACGAAGGCTGTAATTTTGAGATTACCTCCAGGATCAGGGCGGTGATACTTTACGCATAATTACTCAAAAATAGTCATCAAACCTCAAGAGGTTTGGTGATTGTACTGACGCCACAATGTTTATTATTACGAAACCCTGTGGTTCGAAGAAGATGAAGTGTCTTCACAACCATATTTACTCATAGTGGGATGACGACAGACGTATACAAAAGGCAAACATATCAGTATATTAATATATAAATTAAGTTTAATACCATTCTGGTAACCTCTTTACCTGAGTCACTTTTAGATACTTTTTAAATCATTTCATAAGACCAGTGACATGAAATGTTTCTAAATTTAATGATCCAAGTTAAAAATGGCCACCTTTACTCTTTAAAAGTTATCTGACTGCGGCCCAAACAAGTCTCCATTGGTCAACTATTCAAACAATACTTTTGGATATACTTTAACAAATCTCAGCTCTTAAAAGAAATATTATTTTTGTTAATTAAAATACAAATTTCAACACCAATTGAGCCAAACTGTGGAATTTTCTTGCATTTCAGTACATAATCGTAACAAAAGATACCATATTTTTCGGACTATAAGCCGCTACTTTTCCCTCACACTTTGAACCATGTGGCTTGTAGCCCAGTGCGGCTTTTCTGTGGATTTTTCTTCAACCGCCAGGGGGCTCTTTAGCAGGAAGTGAATCGTGGGAAGTCAAAATTGGAAATCAAAGAAGACATGGCTAATTTTAGAACAAGCACATGCTAGCAACGGAGAAATTTCTTCAAACTCATATGATGCAGCTTTTAAGTTGAGGGCCATCGATCTGGCAGTACAGGAGGGAAAAAGAGTTGGACGTAAACTTGGCGTGAACAAAACCATGGTTTAATGATGGAGACGGAGGGCTGCGTCCTTAAACCCAGCAGGTTTATTAGGACTCAGCCCTCTTCTGCCCTCTGCTGGGTCCTTATGGAAAACCGAGAGCGGCGGAGATACCAGGCTTTTTACTCGGTGCGGCTTATAGTTTCTAGTTTTTTTTTTTTTTTTCAAAATAAATTTGTAGCTGCAGCTTATAGTATGGTGCGCTCTATAGTCCGGGAAAATACGGTAGTCTGAATAATCTACAAAAATCTTTTGACTTTTTCTGCAGAAAACTTGGCATGTTATTGAAAATGCTATAACAACTGTTCTGATTAGTATTGAAGCTGTCTAGAAAAAATTCAAACTCTGAAAGTAAGATTTTAAAATATTCTAATTTCCTACTTTAAACAGGAGGGATTTCAAATTGTGTCACTACAAGAATACATGTAACTATACAACACAATGTGCCACATCTTTTATTTCATTATTTTTTTTAAATTAAAAATAATCCCTTCCATTTTAAATGAACAAACTCAGCTCCTTCTGGAATGTTTTTTTTGTGTTATCATGGAATGTAAAAGCATGTACTGTATGTAAATAACTGAATACAAATGTAAATAAACGACAGTGTGACTGCTGTTTCTTGTAATTTTGCTTTTACAACTTTTAAGCAACACATGCCTTCCTCAAAGAGTAAAACAAAAAATTCCACAAAGGGAAACTATATTAAGAATAAACAGTAAATTAAAAATGGTTAGATGTGGATTGTTGGAAAACCTGAAAAACAAAAACTGAGCTCCCAAAATGCAAAAACGTTTCCTCAATAAAATGCTTGATATATTTATTTTTATTTTTATTGAAGGATATGCATCAACATGCACATTCAGATGCAAGGAGTCAAAATACAGAAGTTTCCAAATAGCATAGGCCTCTTTTCAACAAAATTAGACAACAAATAATGACACCAGAACTCAAACAGGAAGAGGAATTAGAAAGAAATTAAACTCTGAAATATCATCTAAAATAAAGAAATTACTCCAACTTTTTAAAGCAGCTCATAAAGCAGCTGGTTGACTTCGCCTAGAAGAGGTCAGGCTGCAGAACTCAAGATGTAGCTTTAGTGTCACTTTGGAGAAAATGCATTTCAGTGTCAACATGGTGGTTATTATGTTTTTTACATAAACTTTGATGGCTTCAGGGGAACATTTTAAAACCTCAAACCAATCACATAATTTGGTATAATCGGGGTTAACATGGACAAAACATTTGGTCTTTGGTCGGCCAAAACAGCTTGTGTGAGGTTCATTCTTAAGATTTTGTCCATTTTACTAATAGGCAAAAAAATCATCCAACAATATTTGTATATTTCTCACATGAAGAAATAATACAAAAACACTATACACACAGGAAATTTTCCCAAGGCACTGTAGGGTGCTGACAAATATAAAATTACTTGCATAAGTCATTTCTTAAAAAGAAAATTAAAAACATAAGAAAAAAAATGCCTGCTGGTAAAGTACACTCAAAGTTCAGATTCAGAAAGTTTCATTTGGATTTAACAAAAATGTTTACACAATTTATCACCAATACTGTAGAGTCACTGCAGAATAACGAATATTAGGATAAATGTGCTTGGATACAGAAGCAAGTTCTCAATGCACAACATGAGTTCAAATAAAATTCAGGCGTTTCCTCAGAGGAAACTGCAGCTCAGACGGTACAGTTGTCTAAAAAGCTTATTTCATTATTGCAAACATAGTTTGGTTGAATCGAAGTCATTTTATTACAACAAGCCCTGTAATTTGTAAGAAATGCTACACATTTGTGTGTAAAAAATAGGGCTCTGTTCTGTGTAGAATATATGATTTAAGTAAGTGCATTAAATTAACGTGTTTATGCTTCAACTGTACTTTGAACATGTAGTGAAATCTGGTAAATCAGCAGAGACACAGCTGTCCTGTTCACCAGTGCAGATAGGAAACCATGAAGGGGAAAAAAATAGCACAAAGGTGGCTGGCTTCAATCCAGAATATCTAAACACAAAAATCTAGATTCGTGACAAAAATCATTCGGTTATACCAACAAATTCGGATCAAAGACCAATTTTCCCCCAAAGCTTAAACATAAAAATAAGCAAATATGTCAAACAGAAACATGAGTTGCATCTTAAACAAAAGCAAATATATAATTTTTCTAATGTCTGATGATTCTGGAAAGTATAGGAGGAAACTGTATCATCTGGTCCCACCGTTAAACTCGAGAGTCTCTTTAACAATCCTGAGGGAATCCAAGAGTAAACTGGAGACACCGGATCATTCTTTGATTACCAAAAATAAGCCAACAAAAAAAAAATATTTAAAAATAAAATAAAAAAGCTTTCTGCAGACTAAATATTAAAACATTTAGGTTTCATGATAGCAGCTTAGATTACTTACTCCAACCAGCATCAGGAATGCTAGGGATGTCCCGATCAAGGCTTTTTCAAATGACTAAAATAAATTCCTGATATCCGTTGCCGGTCAGGGATCATGTCTGTTTCCAAGGCAATTTTATTTTTATTCCTACATTCCCATGCAGTGGATTTTGATCATCTAACACCAGCAATCTAAAAAAAATTTTTTTTACCCTTTGTTCTCCTATTAGTCACATTTTCCACTCTGTGCTCAACAGGCCGATTTGTGGACAAAAAGTGGCTCAGAAAGCAGCTGAAATGTTCAAATCACTAAATGTTACAGCGATAAAAACAAATGGCTACATTTTTCATGAACCTTTTCAGCAAGTCTGTTTGCAAACGACTGAAGTGGAAACTTATTTAAATGTTATTAGCTGAACAATCTCCAATTAAATAAACCAAAACATCAGGAGGCTGATCAAGGAGATGACAAATGCAACTTTGTGCTAAAATAACAACAGGTTTCAAATATTAAAAAAAGGGATATCCTGGATGTTAAGAAGGGGACAATCTCCTGATCGGGACATCCCTACACACTGGTTTTAGGAAATCATTCTGACATGAAGGAACCGTCCTTCCTGTGTCGATCGTCACACATCTGCAGAATCTCACGAAGCTCAAAGCCTGCTTCAAACATGTTCATGTACATTCAAATCTACTTGCAAACAAGCACACTGCTCTGAAAACTGGCTGAAACTTCTGGAAACCAGAAGTCCAGGCCATCTTCTACACTTCCAGCCTCCTTCCTTTTCACCTTCTGCTACTAAACAGCTTCACTTTGCATCCGTAACCCTGATTTCTCCAAAAATTCGATGATAAAGCTAACAGAGTTTGCAGCGGTCGCACAGCGTGAGGACGGGGAAGCGTCTTCAGATGTCCGTCTGTATGCAGCGCTTCCTGGCGGGGCTCACCGGCTGCGCGCCAGAGTTTCTGCTGGTTTCGTTAACAAACTCCTCCGGTTCGGCGTTTTCTCCGGCGCTCTCCTCGCTGATGTACAGGAACGTCGCGCTGCTCCTGCCTTTCGGTGAGGCGGGCGGCGATGAGGCCAGCAGGCGGTGGGCGAGGGCGGCGTGGCTCTGAGGGGGCAGCTGCTCCAGGCGGTCGTGCTCCACCTCGGGCAGAGGCGTGACGGTGGGCTGGCGGGGTGGAGGGTCCGCCTGGGCGGGCTTAGCGCTTTCGGCGTCCGAGCAGCTGAGCTCGGACGAGAAGTGGCTGCAGTGCGAGTCGGCCACCGAGGGGAGGCTGCCGCTGAGCGACGGCGAATCGAGCTCAGAGGAGTTGGCGCTCCGCTGCTCCAGGAGCTGAGCGTCGGTGTCGCCCTGCGTCTCGTTCACTCTTCTGTCTCCTCTGCCGCCGCCGCTCGCTCTCCTCCAGAACTTACTTTTGCACTTTTTGCCCGCGGCGGTGGGGTCTTTGGACCAAGTGGCCGAGGGGCCACACTGGTTGCCGGGCAGCCCGCAGCCGCACGCGGAGGGACACGAGCACACGCAGCCATCGGCGCCGGCCGCTTTGATGGCGGCTGAGCCGCTGCTGCAGCTGGCTTCATCCACGCTGCTGCTGGCGCTGCCGTGCCTCACCTTGTCCTGATTGGACTCGGAGTCCGCAGGAGCCTCCAGGCTGCCGTCTCTGCAAAATAAAACGCCACGTTTAACGGATCTACACATTTCACACAAAGTAAAATGGAATCACTGCACACATGCATATTGTTGGCTCAATTTGACAATTTCACTTGTGGCTGCAGCTAACGATGATTGTTTTCTGAGGATTTTCTCTTGCTATGCGTGATCTGTTACTTATTTTCTGGATAGCAAAAACTGCTAAAAAAGATTGATCTAAAATTGTGCCATTTGAGTAGCTCCAGATGGAGCATATTTACAGACAAAGGAGGTATTTTTCTTCATCAAAATGTATATAATCTGTACAGTTTTGTCTTAGTGTCTCCTGTTCTTTCAACAAATGGCCTGTTTAAATTAGTTGACAATTATTTTAATTACAATTAATACAATTCAAGCCCTGATTTCACTTCATTTTCTTATGTTATTGTGCTGTGAAAATCTTGACAGATGACAGATGGTGGGAAAAAAAAAAGATTTTTGATCATTTCTTCTGATTCATTAAACGTATGTGTGATACAACCTGGGGTTGCCATTTTGGTAGATTTCATCACAGTTAAATTTTTCCTTTGATTTTATTTGAGTTTGGACGACTAGAAAATAATCAAAAAATTTTAAGAATACAGTTTGGAAAACAGAACAAGCTCCAAACTAGTTCCAGCTCACACATTCACCAGCCTCTAACAACATGTGTGGGCAGCTGCTCCCTGCGGGACGAGTGTGATCTGAATGCTAACCTCTCCAGCGGCATGTAGGCGTTGAGGATGGAACCCGCCATGGCCTTGGTGCTGGCGTTGTCGCTCATCGTCCCCAGACTGACGGTGGCCGACTCGCCGCTCAGGCTGCAGCGCTCCTTCTGGACGTCGGCCTGGACTTCCATCCTGGAGGAAACAAATAATTAATTAAACAAGTTATTACACTACTAAAACAAGTATTTTTGGCTTGAAGTGAGACAAAGCTAATTTACATGTAACTTTTCAGCAAGAAACAGGAGCTTGTTTTGAAGTCAATAAATCTGTGGTATTGATGACATTGTTCTAGTTTCGATGGCAAATTATTTCACTTATAACCAATACTTCTTTCCTCCTAAATATTAAGAAGGAAATTCCTTAATATTCAGGAGGAAAATTCTTGCCAACTCCCTGCTGAAAATAGCAAGAAATAGTAATTTATGTAAGTTAGTATGCCTGAAATAAGACACAACAAATGCATTTGTCCTAGATGCTAGATTTTGAGTCTTTCCATTGCTTAGAACACGACTATGAAGAAGAACCACAACTAGTGTCTAAAAAAAAAGCCCTGAGACCCAAAAAACAAGACGCATTATTCCCATGTCATAAGCTTCGGCTATTAAACCATCGCTAACGGCATCAAGGGAGGCATTTTAACAACGAAGGGAGCGTCCAGCTCCAGCGTTTTACCGGTTGTAGCAGCTGCCGGACAGGCTGCCCGTGATGCTGGTCCCTGCGAGCGCCGTGGTGCTGGCGTTGTCGCTCATGTTGTCCCGCTGAGCGGAGCTCACGCCGCAGCGCTCCATGTGGCTCCCGCTGACGCTGAGGCTCAGGCCGGTCAGGCCGCCGACGCTCGCGCCATCGCCGAGGCTCGGGTTGTTGAGCCGGGTTTCCGCCACAGACGTCGTGTCTGGGAGGGAGATTTGTTTGGTTACAGAGCAGTTTGAGGAAAAAAGACGTCACACGTACTGAGTTAGCTGCAGTAAAACCAAATATTCTATGACTTTGTGGGTAAGACAGAAAGTGCATAAAATCTTGACAAAAATCAGACAAATGCAAAAATGTAACTCCTGTTTAACACTTATCATTCTAAAATATTTCTATTAGCTGCCATTGTGATGTTTAATACAACTCTGTGTCTCCTCTCTCACGCTCAGCAGCTCAAAGGGAAACCTGAGCCAGCTCAGCCTCCCACACCCAAATATTTGTCCTGGGCCTGGTCAGGACAAATATTTGCAGCCCAACATGAGTGCTGGTAAAACAACTGCTGATTTAAGTAAAGCAAACACACACACAAACATTGAGCTTCAAGCGAAATGCATTCCAACAGCTTTCAAATATGTCTTTTTATCACATGTACAAAAATACCTAGTTTCGTCTCTAAATAACGTTTTCCAAATTTAGGCTTTATTGCAAAAAGTTTCACCGACTTTATTCAAGCACTTGAATATATTTAATTGAAATTCAAGCATTTTCAAAGATCTTTACAAAACCATTGTAAAGGTTTTTTCCTGTAATTTTTGGCTTGTTGCATTATTAGTTGTTGAGAACTTTAGATTTGCTGTTACTTCTTCAGATTTCCATCGTTCTTTGTATTTAGGAGATTCTCACCTGTGGCCACCGCCCCAGTGCCGATGTTGTCATTTTCGTCATCGAACTCGATTCGAACCCCTTTCCCGTTACCGGCGGAAACGCCACAGCCTCCGCTCCGACACAGAGAGATCGGGACGACGCCGTAGACGTACGCGAGCATGATGGGAACGCCGATACCTGAGACACACAGGAAAACAGATGCAATAAACATTTCCTTTCCATATCAGACAAAGCAGAGATTCAGGGAAAAAACAAAAGAAAAAAGTATCATTTCACCCAGTTGAATTTTACTGGAAGCTCTTGATATATTATGAATGTCAAGACAACTTGTGTAACAAAAAAGAGAAGAAAGGTGATCTCTTACCAACAGTGACTGCAGCAACCACAGGAGACACAATGACCGACAGCGTCACGCCTCCAGCGATCACCAGGTTCCTCTTGTGTTTCGAGATGTCCTTTCCTTCGTAGCGATTATGTATCTGTTGAGGCAAATTGTTGAGAAATGTTTCATTTCGTACAGCTACAATTGTTTTTAGTAAAGTAATTTCATTCAAATAAAGGAACGTACGCAATATAAATTAATTACGCTCTGTAATATTTAAAGAATTTACTTCAGTTAATTTAGGTGATTCTGATTTGCTGCTATTAAAAGCCCAACACTTATTTTCACAGAAAATTAGAGTACAAGAGTATATAGTATCGTATTTCACAATGTAGCACTTTTCTTGTCATTTTTACTGATTTTTCCTCAACTCAACTACACAGATTGCTTCTCTAGCAAGGATTTTAGTTTTTTATTTAATTAAATTAAATGATTAAAATACATACACTTTTTGCTTATAAGTATACTTATACTTATGGACATAAATACACATTCCCAGCATGGTGTCTGCATAGTAAAAAACAGACTGGGAGAAGTGACACGATCGTTATTTTTAACCAGGAGAAAAACACACAGCCACCCGTCTACTTTGACCTCTTTATCTGGATTTTGACAACAGAACCTCCAGTATGGATCATTTGTCTAGACATAATGTTCCCCTTCAGGAGGAAAATCTATTACCTAAAAAAACACTTCATTTACGACCTGCGTGATCATTAGCATGTTTTGTCACTTTCAGGTAAAAACAAATTTATATAATCGCTACCAAATTTAACTTTTTTTCTTAATGGAAATTAAATTAAACACAATTACTGATCTGGGAATCATAGTACAAACATCTCCGTTAAAGAGATCTTTTTGAAAATTATTTAATAACGTTTGTTAGAGATTTTTTGGTATTATCATTTTGTTATTACTTTATATTCAGTCTAATCATTAATAGTTAATATAGATTGTGAATTTCAGTTTAAAGATACTCTCCTTAAACTCTTTCTTTGTGTATGAACAGACCTGAAGGCCACGTCTCCCTGTGTTTCCCAGACCTTAAATCACGCTTCCACAGGTGTCTTCTTATCAACCGGAATACTCCCAACCTTGGAAACTGCCTGTGTGCAGGAATAATTTATGTCTGTTGTCTTTCTAAGCATTCTCTTGATAAAATAAGACGAGCTGAAACCAAAGGTTTGCAGAACGCTCGGTGAACGGCTTGGAGGAGCCGTTTGCTGAATCTTCTCCTTTTGCAAAAGCTTTGTCATAATTCACATGCGTTGTCTGTGGTTCTTTTAAATTAAGGTTCAAGAAAATACCCATCAACGTTCTACATTAAATACAACTTTGGTGGGCTACATTAATTAGCGCAACATAAATATGCTACGTTTTCATATCTATTTCTCCAAAAAATCTTTATTTCTAATCTGTGATTCTGCAGTGTCAAGCTGCACATGAAGAGGTAAACAAACAGGGTAGCTAGGATACATTTAGCTATCTCCAACTTTGCACTTTTACTGTTCTCTTTCTCCCTCCTGATTCTGATAAACTCATGGATCAAGCACACTGTTCTTAGGTCAGACTTAAAGTAGCAATTACTACATCAGACATCTTTGAATAAATAAAACCGGTGTTAGGGAAGTTCTCACCCTTCTGCCCACATAGACTGGGATCCCAATGATCATGGCTGGGATGGCGATGCCGGCAATCAGAGCGATTCCCACCGGGGCTCCCACCAACGTCCCGAGCTGCCAGAGGATTTTCTTCTTCCTGCTCCACGGCTTCTTCCCCCAGAATGTGCAACCCGACGGACTGAGAAGACAGTGGAGAGGAAACCGTCTTGTTAGACCTCCAAGAGGAAAAACTGTACACATTATTACTGTAGACAAAAAATAAAATAAAATCTATCCTTATAAATCCTGGTCCAGGATGGGGAATCAAATCTGGTTCTAAAAAATGGCTGTTTTGGAAAATTCCTCCAAGGAGAAACCCCAAACTCTGCACTGTTGACATACATGCATATAAACCTGAGGACATTTGAAAGGAACAAGGACAGCAAGTTCTGCAGGAGCCTGTTAATTATCCATCGCTTTAAACCATGTGCTTTGAAACAGGAAAACATCTTAACAACACAGGACAGTTTGCACCCAGGACCAGGGCCGACAAACACTGACCTGAAGGTCAAAACAGCAGAGTTTCTTCTTCGTATATCCACCACTAAATGCAGGAAAAACACTAAATGTTTTCCACTAAAGCAAAAGAGCAAACAGTAAAACACCAAATGTGAAACCGACAAATCTTCTGCTCGTCAACATAAATACAGAAATGACTGACGAGGGGACAGGACAGGTTTTGGTGTTGATGACAACAACAAATAATAAAAAGAGAAATTAAGCTAATGACGCGGAACCTCAATAACAAAGCGGTGAATGTTAAAACCGTGGCGTCACTCGGCTCACCTCAAGTAGTGAAGGTCAGAAATCTCCTTCATGCAGAGCCAGCAGAACTCGCAGCCGCAGACGGCGCAGGTCATGTGGTTGCAGCTCCCATCGTTCATCTTGATTATGTAAGCAGAGCAGCGAGGGCACGGCTTGATGTCATCACCTGCAACGGATCGTTAAGGGAGAAACAAACCGGAATGAGATGGAGGTCACAGACCGGTCCTGTTACTCCAAATTCGTTTATATGTAAACAAAATAAAAATGGTGTGAACATCTAGGCAAATAATCTGACACTGAAGGTATATGCGATATTTAAGAATGTGTGATTCTTTCATCAAAGTAAATAAGGAAACCAAGGCAAAAACAAGGGAGACTGTTGGGCAACAATTATGTCAAACAAAATCCAGGACTGGCTAAACAAAGACAGGGTGTGTCTGAATTCAGGGTCTGCATCCTTCAAAGGACGGGAAAAACGAAGACCGGAAGAAAAATATCTGTGGATTCGGACAGGTCCCGCCTTCACCAACTGGCCCCGCCCCCATCTCAGCGTAACTCATGTTGCCAAGCAACCGTGACAGCATGAAGCAGAGAGCAGAGAAGAAAAAAACAATGGAGCCGAAGTTCGTTTTTCAGTCATTATTACTGATTTCTATATTATTCTTCACCTTTTATAGTAAA
>CAEGAF010144755.1:0-33835 GCA_903067075.1 Micropoecilia bifurca
ATATACATGCACCCAAACTGAAACATGATTAAATGTTCTTTGTGAAGTTGAACTTTGACCTCAAGTCTTTTCTTTTGTAGAGATCAGGAAGCTTGTGGTTTTGAAAAGCCTTAATTTCAGAAATGTAGTGTTAGCCAACTTTATCCACTCTATAACAATGTTTAATTTTTGTTTGCTACAACAGACATTTTATCAATCTAATTCAGATTTTGAGATGAACTTGAAAATTATTCCTTGAATCCTTTTCAAACATACTTCTTGTTGATTTTGTAAAGAAAATGGTTTGTCTTTCTCATCAAAAGGCAAAAGAAAAGCCTAATAGAGAACAGGAGTCTTATGTCACAGGGAGAATGATTGCTGGATAGAAAATAAGTGAGAGATTATTGAAGGGTTGCAGCTGGGAGGGAATCAGGTGGCTGAGAAATGAGGGAGGCTGAGCAATAAAAATGACACGAGGAGAACACCGTGAACACAGGAAGAACATAAATAATATCCAGCACATATGAATCCACAAGAAACACTGACAAAAGTTAAAGCTCATCCGTTTGGGGAGCTGCAAGTTTTAGCCAAGCTTGAAAGTTTCAGAGGAGGAGCTGATGATTTAAGGATCATCGCATCAGTCTAAAACAGTTGGAGATTCAGAAGTTTCTAGTGGAGAACAGAAATGATTTATTGGTTTGTTGTTGTTGTTATCAAGGCCAGAGAAAGCAAATCAGTGTAAAACAATCACTCTATATCTTTAATTTATGACTGTAAGTGTGATATCCCTTCTCTGATATGATTGGTAAATTTTACTGCAAACGGAACAAGCTGCACACCTTCCACAAATGCCTACTTTTGTCTTGAGTGTCCACAAAGTATTTTTCCTAAAATCTGGGATCATCAAGATGATATTTTGTAAATGTGACACATTTACAACACGCGTCTGTGTTCTTAGTGACCAGAAGCCGGTTTTGTCCATTTTTGCTTCTTCTGTTTGAATCTTGAACGCTGACCTTTACCTGTGTTGCACTGAACGCAGTTCTGGATGCTTCTATGACATCCTGCCTGAATCCCCGTTGCTCCCTTAAAGTGGTTTTGGTAGACTGGCATCTTCTTTAACTATTAATCAATGTTTCATGCTTTCTCCATTCATAGGTAATGGAGATAGGAATTTGCTGAAGTCCCAAACCTTATAAATGACTTTGTAAACCTTCCCAGACTAATTGAAGAATGGCTTTTTTCTGATCTTGTATTCTTTTTGAAATTCAGAGAATTATGTTGCTTCCAAAAATGATGGTAATTCATGACTTTACAGACCCAAGTAGGTTTAAAAAACTATGTTCTCCATTTTATATTTACTCTGGTTATCTTTGATAGTAGATGTTGTTTTACAAACATTGATGTGACTAATATGTAAAATCATGAGAAATCTGTGACGGGGGTACACATTGCTTTGGCAATGTTCTTTTGCAGTTCTATGTTGTATTTTTTATTTATTTTTTGCAAAGTATTGGACTAAAACATGACCATTTACAAGGAATATGAGTCATCGTAATGTCCTTGTGGTCTAAATTCAACAGGCAATTCAGGACTAAACATAGGCTACAGCTAGACTCTGTTTTAAATTGTGCTTTCTTCTCAGAGGGAAGTCAAACAGTGAAGCAAAAAGTGTCTTACGCTCAGCTTAGCGGTCTGTGTTGTGTACGATAGCTTCTATATGCTCCTAAGCTTTTTGTTTTATTTACATTCAGCACCTTTGCAGCCATGACCACCAGCTGGTTAGCGGTGGGATCTCTGTTTTTAAGACTCCACTGCTGGTTTGCTGTCTATTAAATGATTTTCTGTCCTAACAGATGTATTCAGGCAGTAGTTTATTCTTGTGTGTATCATCAAATGAGCACACAGCCCAAAACGCTCTGCTGCAGAGACAAGCGAACATATTTATAGTTGGAACAGAACAGCTCCAAGCTGTGAGATGCTTTTTTTTTTTTCTTCTTCTTTTTTTACTTCTGAGGCAAAGAGCAACGTGGGAGGCAGGAGCCTGTGTTCTCCTGCTCCACGTTCAGCTGTTGCTGCAGATTTGTGTTCCTGGCTAATTCATCATGCAGATGTGCTGACCGTCCTGGTCCCTGTGGCACGGAGAACTGCTTCAGTAAGGGAATCAAATTAGCCGTTGTGGTTTCATTGTTGAAATAAAACGCTGACTCACGAGGTTTTATTTGGGGGGAAAAGGTCGCATACAGAGGAGAGGAGGACTCATCTTTTTTTAAATTTTTTTTTGTTGCATGTCAACCTGGTATATTTTACATCCTTGTTCAGTCTGTTTGTTTTTAATTTACCGTTACGAGTGTCATAATTTCCCCCCACTCTTTTCTTTCTTCTTCTTTTTTTACACACTTGCTATCTAAATACATTCTGCCACTGGGAGGCTTTCCTGACCGAGTCACTGTGAGGGTCCAGAGTATTTTATATGCAATTCAATCTTTGTTTTGCACTTATGCAGCGATGACTCAGAGAGATTTTTCTTCTTTCCGTTTGTCACGTCTTGTGTCTTGTGTGAGTGTTTTTGCACAGTGCGCGATCTACGTTGAGCCAAGCGGACCTGTGCTCTTTCTGTCATGTTCACTATTTCCCTTTTCTTTGTGTGTCCGTTGCCTTACCCTGTGTCTTTTGCTGTGACGTTGTAGAGCTTGGGACTTATGGGAAACTAAAATATTATCACTCAATGACTGAGGAAGGTAAGCCCAAAAGTTTTCACTCTTTTCCTTGTGTAATTCAGCTGCCGTCATCCCCTCTTGGTTTTTTTTGTCCCTCTCCTCCTCATCTTCTCATGATGAATCGGCACTTTGCTTCCACCCTCTTTTTTGTCTTCCTGCTTTTCGTGACACACATTTTGCATAGTTTTGTTTTTCAGTTTGACAACAATCTCTGAGATTTCACTGACATAAGTGCAAATCATGGTGTCAATGACATTTTTTAAAAATTTTCATTTTAAGTTTGCTTCTTTTTTTCTTCATTGTCGCTATCAAAAAAATTGATGTGTTTTTCTGTGAGGTGTTTTTGTTTTTGTTTTTTTTGTAGCTGTGTAAAATCAAAGAGTCCTATGTTTCTCACAGTGCCTTGCAAATGTATTCATTTACATTTAGTCATGTTACAACCACAGATTTTAATGTAGTTCATTAGGATTTTATTGGACAAACCATCAAAAGAATTATGTTCTTCCTAGTGTAATTCTCTTTCAGCTCTATACTAAGTAGATCATCATTTTGATGCAGATAAAGCTACAATGTCCTTGTAGAGAATGAGATGCTTGTCCACTCTTTGTAAAATACCTCAAATCCAATCAGGCTAAATGACGACTATCTGTGAACATCACATTTCAAGTCTTGCCACAAACTCTCAGCTGGATTTAAGTCTAGATTTTGACTAAGTCATTCTAACACATTAACACACAGTAATGTGCAGCATTGCTTTTCAGCTAAACCTAAAAGTGATGTTTTCAGTAACTCTCTTCTGACCAAAAACTTACTTGCATGTTTTTGTCATGTCCCCCTAGAGCAGTGGTTCCCAAACTTGTTCTCCTGGTCCCCCAGCGGATTCCAAACATTTTCTGCCCCCCAATCCCCATGGATTACGAATAGCTGTCTGGTTGAACAACGTGTGTGTGTTTGAGGGGAGAGGGGGAGAGGATTCTTAGAGACTCCCTGTATCTATCTTTTTTGGAGGGCAAAATGAATGTATGTAGCTGGACATAGACAGCATTAGGCTACTTGTTAAGCTTAAGGTGCTGTATTGATATTAGCTAGTCATCTTTTAGCTAGCATAACCCGCATCCAACAGCTTTACTCAACTCTGTCGGTTAGTTTGGGGGGAAAACTGAAAAGTTCTTTGCGTTTTTCTGGTTTGCTACCAGCAGCAGCAGGTCTCCTTCACTGCCGCGCAGGTGTAAACCGAGCGCAACTATCGTAGCGCTCATGTTGCGTTTAAAGGCGGCTCGGAAAAACAGGTTACCACATGTTAACAACGGATTAAACTGTTTTAACTGCTGATAAAAGTGACAGAGGACACAGATATGGGGAGTGTGGAAACCCTACTGTATCAAATAGACATAGGAATAACAGAGTTGGCCATAAGGTAAAAACCCAGTGCATACAGCGTTCATGTTTTTTTTTCATCCAGACAGCCCCCTTAGGGGGCGCTCCCCTCAGTTTGGGAACCTCTGCCCTAGGGCATGTGTGTCATACTCATTTTCATTTTGATCCACATCAAAAGATCAAAGGTCTGGTTGTGGAAGAACAAAGCAGATAAAACCTATTAAGAAGTTTAAAAAATGTTAATAAATATCTGTCTCTACATTCAGTGAATTATTGACATTAAGTAGTATTAGAGATATTTTCACATTGATTAAATTTGGCAGTATACAGACTAAGTCTGTAAAAAGCAATGACAGGCTGAGTTTGACAAATGTGCCCTGGATGTTTAGTGGCAGATTTTTAGACTTTTAATAGTTTTCTTTTAGCCATCTCTTCTTTACAGATTTGAGCTGTACAGGACAGTCATTTTGTCCGAATTGTCCAAGAGCTGTGGCTCTCTTTAGCTCCTCCAGAGTTACTCTCTTGGTATCCCTGATTAATTCAGCCTCTCAGTTTAGAACAGTAATCTAATTTAGCTCTGCTTCAGATTTCTCTACATTTTCCCTGACCTCTCTGCAGTGTTCCTCCGGGATACTGTTTGCTCACGCCAACAAACCTCCCCAGGTCTTCACAGAGGAGCATTACACTCAGGTGCCCTGTAATATTAATAATGAAATAATGTCTCAATTCAATTGGTTGTGTTGAATTTCATTTAGGACTAACATAATAATGGGGCTGAATAATAATAATAAAAAAAAACATGACACATTTTATATTTTATCATAAAATGTAAAAAAAAATACCCATAATTATTTATTTTGTGATTCTGCAATACTTTCTGTTGGTCAAACAAAAGTATAATAAAATGAATTAAAGTTTGTAGTTGCAACTGTAAAAAAAAAAAGAAAAAGTGAAAAATATCAAAGGCTGTGAATACTTTTGCAAGGAACCGTGATTTAATTCTGTGAATGTACTAAAATAATCTGTTTCGCAGGCTGCTAAAAACGTCAAGCGCACACATGCACATTCATGTTCAGACTTCAAGAAACAAAAAGATCTTTTTTTTTCCCCCCTCCATCGCTCCCGCTCGGTTTCTTTGTTTCTGTAACCCATCTGCGTTTCTGAGAAATACATCATCCACGCCTCAGCACCCGCTTGGAGGTTTCACTTACACCAGCAGCGGGTGCGCACACCTGAGACGTACGTTGCTGAATTTGGCAAACCCGAGTGACTCATCCGCCCGCCGCTTACGTAACGAGTGGAGCTGACAGGGAAACAGAGCGGCTGTGTCAGAACCAGGCAGGCAGGGAAGGAATGGGCTTGGTTATTCTCAAAGACTCTTAAATATTCCACAGATTATATGTAGTTTTGGCAAAGTGTAAATAGTTCCTGCATAATTTATTAATATATAGAAAAACGCGTTGAAGCAAGTCTTTGAAGGTTTTTTTTTACTCTTTGCTGAAGTTATCAATAACAGGCTAGTCCTGTTTGCCTGTGAGAACAAATCCTTCATATATTTGTAACATCATTGAAAGCCAACCTTTTTTCCATATTTGACTTTCTCTTAGAAAAGAGCTAAATGATCTATGCTAAATGCTAATAACACAAGTGAAATAAAAAGATACTAACTGGATGATGAATTAATTGCACTTTCTCCTCAGTGATCTACTTTATAGACGTGCTCTTCATATTCACTCAACAGGACATTTAAAAGATGGCTGCGTTAGCACATTAGCATTAGCTAAAGTTGTTATTAAGCACTGTGGGAGAGTTCCAAGACAAAAACTACTGCTACTTCCAACAAGCATATTGATGAACTATTTGGAAGGTGTGTCACTCATTACTGGCATAAATGCAAAAAATCTTTTGAAAGCAGCAGCTTTCATGCATGGTGGAGGTAGAACCAGTGCTAAATAACCAGGAGTTCTGCTGTTTAGCATGTGAATTTTAAGTTCACGGGTTATCCTGCAGAACAATGTTGAGAAGCAAACAATAACTCACCTCTGAAAGCCTCAAAAATATAAATTCTTTGAAGGTTTTGGGCGGGTGCTGGGCAAACATTTCGTTTATCCAATCACTGTTCAGACAAAAAGCTGTCAGTCAGGTTTATTTGAAATCTTGAGCAAGTTGAGATGAAACAAAGAGTCAGTTTCTAAACATATTTTTTTATACCCAAGGAAAAAATTTATTTAATAATATTTATAAGACAAGCTATAAAAAGTAGCTTATCAACAGGCTGCTGTGAGATTGAAACTTGCAGCTCCAGATATAAACTTGGACAGTTGATGTCAAGAGGAGTTTATGTTTTACGCAGAATAATTCAAATAAAGGCGTGACATAAACCCCAAGTTCAGACAGTCATTAACCTTTAAAACCAAAGTTTAACACAGTCATAAGACTTTTGCTTAGTTGTTTTTTTATGTTACCTAAGCAAACTCTGAATTGGACTCTGACATATATGCTGTGTCATGTCACTGATGCTTCAGAAACCATCCAATTTCACAGATTTCAAACAATTATGCAAAGAAGAGTTCAAAAACTCCTGTGCAACTCCTGATGGTATTTGTCTCAGCCAAGGATGGAACAATAAGTTTTTAGATTAGGAGGCTTTTTTTTCTTCTCCCAAGCAGTCAGATTGGTTTGGACAATCATCTCTTGAAAATTGCATTTTGAATTTGCTCAGATTAAAATTAATCTACTGATCATAAATTTGGTTGGGTTCTTCGAGTGTTTCCTGGCAGAAAGCACAACTCGACGACAATTTCTCACCCACATTTTACACAAATTCACACTCGCTGTCAAACACAAAAAGCAACTGAGAATAACCGCCTAAGGTGAGTGACGTCTGGGCTTTCAAACATGTGACGCCGTCTTGTGAAAATGTGTGTTCGTGTTGCACGGGGAGGTGGGGAGGAGGGGTGGGGGGGGTCGTGCTTTGCCAAACAACGGAAAGACGAGGTGAGAGAAAGATGGATGAGCGAAGAGGATGAGAAGCGATGCAGAGACGAGGAGTGAGAGAGAGGAAACGGGAGCAGAGGAGCAGCCAGCCAACTCGGGGTTATTAATGATTTTGCCTGAAGGTCACAGACAGTGTCGACATGGCTGGGTGGAGTACATATTGACGCCTTACTGTGTCGAGCACTGACAAATCAGCCGTGCTGTCTGAAATAAAATAAATGAAAAAAGAAAGAAGAAAAATCTTTTGCATCGATTTCAGTGGTGGAAATCAGGCGTGGGGGAGAACAGACACGCAGGGTCTGATATGCAGATATCCAGCTAGACGTCTGCATGGGAGCACGTGGACATTTACTTGTAGATTTGCTTACTTAAAAACGTTCTTCTCTTGCTAAGCACACAACCTTAAAAATTCAATTTATTGTCGGAAACATGTTCCACGAATTTTGATTCCACTCAGGTTTTTTTTTTCTTAGGGTGACTGTAATGTGTTCTGTTTTTGTTGGGAATGAAACAGGATCTCCATGTTGATGTTTTGTTTTTTTTGAAGACCTTTTCTTTGTTTCTTCTTTCCTAAAGCTGATAAGGACTAAATAAGTCTGACCTCCAGAAGACGGATTTCTCTCTCAGCCTCCATTTAGGATCAAGAAGTTGCAAATATCGACCATATATGATACTCCGCCTCATACCGACGCCATATTGTTCAAATGACACAATAGCACTGCTTCCCTGTTTGTCCCGTGCTTCCCACAATGTGACCTACAACAGGTCAAAGTTGACGACGAAGAAGCAAAACTGAGCACGTTTGAAGATGCGCTGCTTCGAATTTAATCTCAGCAAGTCTCCTCTTCTGTGTTTGTGCATGCAGGTAAATTTCGCGAGAAGGCGTCTATCCTTCACAAGATCGCTAAAAAGAAATGCCAAGTGGAGGACAGCGAGAAGGCCAACGGAGTAGCAAGCCGTGCAGGTAAAAAACTCGGCCTTTGCGAGAACACACACGTGCTCGCCGTCCTTCTGAGAATGTCACTCGGTGATTCTGAGCTCCGAGGAGCAAAGCGAGCGAACAAGAAACTGGGACTAGCTGTACCCAGTCCACTAAAAATCCCATTTACAGAGTTTATTGTTCCTGAATTGCACCTGCTTGCTGGCACATTAAGCCAATTGTTGAAGTCGACCCACTGCTGCTGTTGTAGGTCGGAATTAAAAAAGTTTAGATGAGGTATTTCTTCAAAACACCTCTGGTGTTTCTTGCATTAAAATGACTTTTACTCACCAAAAAAAAAGAGAATGCAGCAACCTAAAAGTTTTTGTGCTAATTGGTCACAAGTAACTGAATGAAATTTCTCTAACTTACTTTCTTTACCTAATTTGGAGAACCTTAATTTGAGTAAATGTGACCTATGCTTAAGATGGGTCAGCTGCTCTCCTTTTTCTAAGTGTGACCTTTAAAACAAACTCAGACCTCACTAAAGGATTAAAAATCAGCCGCTACATGGACTGTCATTGCAGGGTCATAAAGATGTTCTCCGGGGCGCATTAAAAATATAATTCAGTTCCTATTACTCCTGATTTATGTGAAAGTTCGAGTAGTGCAGATCGTTAATTAGAGAATTAAAATCAGGACTGGTCATGCTGCAATATGGAAACCCCATCATGTCCACACCAGGCCTGTCGCTCTCCGATTAATTATTGTAAAGCTTTTTGTGGGACAGCTGGTATGCACATCCCGGTTCGCCTGTTCTCTGGCTGCAAAGTCAACGGATCTCACCAAATGTCTGCAACTAACAATCCACAATCTCCACAGTAACAAATACTGGCCCCGTTCGCAAGGTGACGCATACATGCAGGCGCCCACTTTAAATAGGGCTCCTAATCTGGCAACCACAGCAGATGTAGTTAGTACACACACCTCCAAATTGGGCAGTAGGTGGTTGTTAGGGGTTGTGAGGTTTTTTTAGACAACATTTAAAATGCTTCTATGCTTCTAGACTTCTATACCTTTAGAAGAAAACAATGGTGGTGGCGATTTTAATATTGTTCAGACAGTCGGAGAATGAAGGAAATCTTTTTTTTTTTAAAGCTTCAGAGTTTTGGTGTCCATAGTGTGCCTGTTGAAATAAAAGTAAGATTTTTTTTTTGTTTTTTTTTTGTTGCTTTTGACCACCCCTGCTGGCGTACCCCCACAGAACAGAGCACAATATTTGTACTCTTTACGCTGGATGGGACGCTTATGGATTCATTTTTGCTGGAAAATAACTGATGGCAGAAGTGAAGAAACCTCCTATGTAGAGGGAAATGTACCTTATAACTTTGCAGATTTAATCAAGGTCACCAAATGTTATTTTACAGAAAGGCTACCTGTGGCAGGAATATTTTTGTAAGACGGTCAGGATGCCAATTATTAAAGGGTTGCAGTCGCTCGGACAATAAAATGAGATTTTCCAAACTTGCCACAATCAAGACACGTTCAAATATAATCCAGTGAGTCAAAGTCATGGTCACCCCATTTGTATCCTGGTGTTTCCTGTTGCTGAACAAACCCAGGACAAATTCCCATCTTTCCACTTTTATGCAGGTGAAAAGAATAAAAACATTCCAGCTTTTGGTATTTCATAATTTGCACCCTCAACCCCCCTCCAGATATAATCAAAAGTGCTGGGCCTCAGTGAACCTTGATAATGCTTTCAAAATAACTACTAATGCATTTTCATTTTGGTCTATTATTGTGAGACATTCTATGAAGGAAAGAGCTCTAAAGTTGCTAGTTTATCATTAGCTTACTTTGCCCTTTGACAAAAACGTGCATGCTCTCGCTGAAACTTTTCCCGACTTTATAAAAACTTTGCTAAGCTTTCCCCACTGAAATGATTAATGAGATCACAGCCGACGTTAAACAACCGTGACATTACCAAGGACAGCCAAATTGATCGCGAGTGTTGTCTTCAAGCAGTGTTTAAATCAATCACACTCAGTGCCAAGAGTAATTCTGGTGTGCTTTATTTCCCCCCCCACGCCACCAAAGCGCACTGAACCAAAGAATAAAAAAAATAAATAAACACAGGCTGGCGGAGGCGCTTTCATGGCTTCGCTGTTGACGGAGCAGGAGAATCAAAGCGACATCAAAAACATAAATGTATGCTAACAGCGCTGCATTAGCATATTATCCTCTTAATCAACATGCAACACTGCTGGTCACAAGAGCAATGTCAGGACTCTGATTTGTTAAGTTCAATCTCAAAAGTATCACCTGCTCACGCGGTTTTCCTTCGTCTCTCATTTTGATTTGCAAAGTCACAATCTAAACGTCGGGGGATGGAGGGTGAAGGGGGGGCGGTTGAGGTCATGTGTTGGGATATTGTCATATTAAGTCACATTATCTATCTGAGACTCATCCTAATTGTGTCACAACCACAGTTGGATTAAAGCAATTTCCACAGCAATTACAGTTTTATCATCTGATTACATGGCGATAGGCTTTCCGTATTTCAGTGAGGGTTGTTAAACAAGTCCGGCCTCCAGTGAAATGGAGTTCTGGGAGCCGAAGCAGGAGGAATGAAGGTAGCGACAGTCATGCACACGCCTGTCGGCAAGCACAGACGTGACTGGACCCAAGTCTGTGCTTGTTGATTTCTATTTAAGTTTATTTATTTATTTATTTGTTGTTTTTTTAAGCTATTTCTGTTGCAAATTTCAACTGGGGCATTTGATATGTGCAGGTCAAGGTGGTATAGAAATTGGAAATCTGAATATGCAAAAAGAACCTTCGTCTCTAATGTGAAGCTTTTGCACACTGAAGCCGCGTGTTTACTTAGAGAGGTCAGAGGTGATGAGAAACCTTCAATATAACTTTTTTTATTTTGGGAGGGATTGTAGCTGTTATTTTCTGACCATGCTAAATGTTAAATCAGTTTAGAATATCGGGGTTTTTGATGGTTGAATAGAATAGAAACTTGTACATTTAAATTACCAGCCGTAAACAACAACAAACCCCCCACCCCCGGTCCTGAAAACTTTGTTTTCTATCACATAAACTCTAATGAAGTAAACTGTAAAATAGTAAATAAATACATAAGTAATAAGCTAAATATTTACCAACATATGAGTTAAACAACAAAATCTTTAACATAAATGTACAGAGTAAATGACATTTGAATTCAGGAGCTAATATTAAATTAATCAAACGACATCCAGTGATTTAATTTTCTTTATGTCTATGAGTCTAGTTCATTAGTACAGCACTTTGCCAAAGCTTGTATCCTGTATTCTGGGGAAAATTATTCATACTTAAAAAAAAATAAAAATAAGAAAGTGTCAGATGTTGGCTGAAATGTATTTTAGTAATACTTCTAATGAACAGGTGAAAAGTTAGGAAAAACAACGTAACATTGTTTCATCCATTAGTGTGAGCTTCTCTTCTTCCGAAGAACTCAATCGTTGATTGTCCACGTGTGTTTCTGTAGAAAAGAATCTTCCAAACAGCTCCAGCGTGGAAGTGGAGGTGACCCCACCTATGAACGGAACAGTAGGGCAAGAGGGAGAGACGGTAAGAAACCATTAAACGCAAACCAGACACTTTTAGCCCGGATCTGTGAGACCTGTTCGCAGTTAGACGTTTATGAATAGTTTATGCCTTTGATTTGCTCCTCTGTTCCTCTGCGAGTGTGAAAAGGTGGCACTGATTACGGCACAGGCCACCGCAGCCGATAATTTCCCAGCATGCACCCCTCCATTTGTGGCCGGACCTGCCGACGACCCCGCTCTCTTCCCACAGAGTTCTGTAACCGCAGTCCTGGCTCGCCTGCGGCTCGCCGCCGCTGGGGGCCCCAGGCGAGGCCCCTTTGACGAGCGGCCACACGCGGCACCGAGCCTTCAGCAGGTTGTGCTGGCATTAAAAATGGCGGCGGGACGTTGGCGGCCCGCCGAGCGAGCAGACGGTCCTGGCACAGATGGGCGGCGATTCAAAGTCACATGTTTTAGAAGAGAACAGACAACAGATGTGATGGAATCTCTCCATTTATATCAGTAACTGGGAACATGAGCTAAACCACCAGGCATTTTCAAACTTGGTGAAATCTTAGACGCCTGGATTGACTTATTCATGTTTTTTGGCATGAAGCAGAAAATAATAATAACATATATTGGAGTTCCAGATAATAAGATCAAAAGATCATGCTATGAATCCATGGGGGAGCTGAAGGGATTTTACTGCCATAAGTTGAGAGCTTACATTTTAAATTGGAGAGCAGGATTTCATCTCTTTGCTCTCGAAACTTGCAATGCTTGGACTCAAAACTTTCACGCTCTTTCAAATTTTCTCCTCGCACGCAGACTTTCTCTCTCTGCGCTCGCAAAATTCTCCACTTTGCAAATTCTTTTCTACTCTTCCGTGGACCGTTGCTTAGCAACCATCACAGCTAATAGAATGACAGCGTTGCTCTGGGTGCGCTAGATAACATTTAGTGGGTGTGCTTGTGTGGCTACAGATAGCTGCTTTTCCTCTTCTGGCGATGTATAGAAAACAATTTCGGCTTTCTGCTCCTTCCTCCGTGTTTTTTGTGAAATTAATGGTTTTCCAACTGAGCAAAACTTAAAAGAAAGATTTTGGCTATCTCTCTCCTCTCGCCTGCCATCGTTTTGTCATGTAAGCGCAAAACTGATAGCATATCTGTGTTCGTTGTAGTTAATGTCTACTAAACTCATCTTAAACACATGCTCCTCATTTTTTTCTGATACTGTTTAAAACTACATTTCGTGCTGCAAAAGTGTTTTAGCCTGGCACCCATGTTGATGAAGACAGTTAAAATAGATTATTTTTTATGATTGCATCTTACTATGCTCCATGATTATATCTTACTATTTATTTATGATTATGATTATATCTTACTATTTATTTATGATTGCATCTAAAACATGCAGGGTAGTGTGGCTTTAGAGCCACAGTTAAAAGCTACAAACAGATAAGCTACAAACATTTTCAGTTATTTTTTTTGTCTAAAGGTTTTATTGGCTCTCGTGGCCTTTATTTGATAGTTAATTGACAGGAAAGTTGGTAATGAGAGATGGGGAAAGACATGCAACAAAGGTCACCAGGCCGGGAATCTAACCTGTGACAGCCATACTTAACTCCTGTGCCACCACAGCACACCCGTTTTCAGTTATTTCTTACTGAAAACTTCATCTGTAACACATTTAATGTAGGTTGCATTTTCTGTTGAATCTGTTATAGTTTGACTGAATTTTGGAACAGAATAACTTATTTCCATAAGAGCCCAGATGAAAACGTTCTGCACATTCACACCTTTGTGAAAGAAATTAATAATCTCGATGGATTTCTTTCCCAGAAACAGGTAGAATTTAGGCTTTTTATTTGTTCGCAGTCTAAGAAGTGGGCACATAAGCAAACAGTTTGGTTAATATTCACCACAGTCTTTTTTTATTGTTATAGATGACAAAAAGTAAAAAGACATAGAAACACCAATACTTACTGGGACAAAAATCCCCTGGTCTATACTACTGACTATTAACCCTCCTATATTCTGCTCCAGAACGATTGAGGACAAAAACAACTTCAAAAATTGGATTCTGAGTTATGTCATATTAAAGTATTCCAACGATAAAGGGGTCATTAGTACGGCTAGATAAGCAGGATCTGCTTCGTACTGTTGGTATTTACTACGATTACAGTCTTATGTAACTCTCATCAACTGTTGTCTAGAAAAGAAATCATTGTACCTCAATTGTGAATAATAACTCACTCTGTTAATATTCTTTAGATTTCAGTAAGATGGCCTTGTGTTTCAGAGTATTTTTAAAGCACATGAACTGATTATCAGCTTTACATAAACTGGTTTCAGTAATACCCAGGTAAAATGACACAGTTGAATTATCCTCCTTTGAATTGTTTCAGCTTGAAGCGTAAAACATTATCGTAGTTTGCATGAAACGTTGCTGCTGTGCTGGTTTGGGAGACAGTTTTCTATTCCTGTGCAAGTGCTGGAGACTAAAAATGCCAAACTGGTGTGGGAGTCGCACTGAAGGATAACAGAGTACAAAATACGGTCATGTCTGTATCGATCCAGTGCTCTGCAAGTTATATTCACGTTCTCCAGTAACGCTTTGGGTAAAAAATAGTAATAGAAAAAAAAATACTAAAAGAAAGAATCAGCCCTCTAGCTGTAAAAAGAAAAAGAGAGAAAATAATCTGCTTCTGTTAAAGAGAAAACAATCCCTCATCTATCCCGAATCACATAAAAGCCTCTGATGTGATTCCAAAAAACGACTCCTTCAGGACCGGAGCGGTAAAGACTCCTTGTGTGTATACAAGAGCATTTCTCAGGCGGTGACTCACTAACTTTGATAGACCTGGATGCTTATTGGCACGCCTAATTCTTACATGCTGCTATTTTTAGACCTCCGTCCCACAGTGCACCCGTCTGTGTCACCCAGGAAGTTACTGGAAACTGCTCACGCCATCGTGTTGCCGCCAGAGGCCCCGTCGACCTGGCTGTTCCATTCGTCCTCTGAAGCCTTGGCAACAAGGAATTAAGGGGATTGTTGAGGTCAAATTCAAACCCGAGGCAGACATGTTGTGCAGTTTCTTAATAAAACTCTTTAAGAAACAGATTTCTGCTACGACATACTGACGTGGGATAGAGTGGGATAGAGAGCGTGATTCAGAGCAAAATCCCGTTTTGGATTTCCGACCGTCTCGATCACAAAGCAAAGAGGTTTGAGCATCCTGTGACTCGTCACATAAAAGGGATTCAGAGGAGTCCGTGCAGCGTGTGTCATGACAGGATTTAATGCCAGATTTGCTTTTCCCTTTGAAGAAAATGAGGAGAAGTTCATGTCTAAATGAAACGTGTAAAACAAAAAAAAACCCAAAAAACATCCAAGCCTTGATAAATGCTGTGAGAAAATGACTGAAGGTGTTGAAGTAAAAATGTTTTGACATAAATTGACATAAAAAAAAAAACATTTCTGTTATCTCTCACTTCGATCCCTAATAAGTACAGTATGTGCGTTTTGCAGAAAGGTCGCTGTATTTTGCCTGCTTTTTGTTGCAATACTAGCTGAATCAACAAATGCATCAGGTCTGATGGCTTACTTGCACTTTCTTTGAACGATTTGAGCCCGAGTAATGTTGATCTTACACCAGGTGCCAAGAGCAAACGCTCACCTACAGAAGAAAAAAGAAAAAAAAAACATTAGCCAAATGTCAGGCCACCCCTTGCATCTCTGTGGTGTCTGATAAAAGTCAGTCCCTTTAAGTGCAGAGTTGTCAGTGTTACCAACTGAGGCACCACAAGGCAGGAAAGGCCCCCGAGGGGCTGGCATTTCAGAACCAGGCTAGAGTCGGGGGCACGAGCAACATGGGATGCTTTAGCTCACAAAGCATGTTGAGCGAAATCAGATACACAGGCAGAGTTACGGTTTAGAACATGCAGAAGCTGCTCTGCAAATCCAAAAAATATTCACAGGTGACGGGTACAAGATGAAATTTGTGAAACCTGCGAGAGGCGGCTGATTAGCATCCCTGATCAGCCATCGGACTAAGTTCAACTGCAGTACCATTATCTCATGCAGATGTTTTTAATCTTACGTTCTATTTTTAGAAAAGCTATTTTCAATTTGAGTACATTTAGTCCATTTTTAAAAAAAATGTTAAGTTGTTCTGTTTTTGTTTGGTTGTTTTTTGATCAAGCCTCACACTCATTCACACCCTGGCTGGTAAACACTCATTCTTTCACGGTGAGCAGAGGTGTCAATACATCTGGAGCAAAATGGCATAAAACAAACCCCATCTTCAATTTATTTAATATTCAATAGGAGATTTATTAGGAAAAGTAGATTTTTGTTAAGCCATTTATCCTTTTTTTAATCTTAAGATTTTATGAGGAAGTTCTCTATATATTTTTATAGCTAATTAGTGAGGTTCTGAAAAATAATTAATTGTTTTTGTTGCATCGATGAAGTTGCTTACTCATGGGAGCAGCTGGTGGAGCTTTCTGAAGAAGAACAAAAAAAGATGCCATGAAACATGGAGCATGAGCAAAACAGAGAACAAGATGGTTTAAATGTCAAACTTCACTTCATCCATCTTCATCTCTGCCAAAATAAGGAATAAGCAGAGAAATTAAGAATGAATTGTTGTTCCTGGAGCTTAATCTGAATATTATTGAAAACTGACCAAATCTTCCACATTGGTGCATTAAAGTTGCCATAAAAAAGCTCCACTATAACAATTCCAGTGGAATTGAGGTGGATGCTTTTCTCTTTGCATCTGTTTTTCAACGTATTTCAATTGTTTTCCGTCTTTTATCTCCTCCTCCTGAATAATCTACCATGCAGTAATATAAAATTCCCTTTTGGGGATTATTAAAGTCTTATTAAATCCAATCCAGACAACAATGCAGCCATCTGGATATGGAGAACAGGTAGAGATGTGGATGCAGAGCAGGAGAGAAGTGAGCGCTGCCTTTTGTTAGGCAGCTCTGATTACCAAGGTTACCGAGCGATGCTTAGCAGCTGTAGCTGTCACAGCAGGACCAGCGTCACATGATTCATGATTCGTGCTAAAGCCTTTTCCTTTTTCTCTTTTTTTTTTAAAGCTTGCTGCCTCGCTCTGATGGTATGCAGATCAGATCTAATTGAGAATTTTAAGGATTTCTTGAAGTAATTACAATCCACGACGGAGCAGCTGTTATCAGCAGGTGTCTCACTGTACGTCCCGCTTCTCGTTGTTGTTTTTATTATGCCTCACCAACGTCATTCACGCGAGGGCAAAGAACAAGCTCTAGGTCATCCACACACGCACGTGCGAACGCGCTCTTTGCTCGGCCCCGCGGCCCATTATCATCTCCTGTAATTGGATTCAAAGGAGACGAGACAAATATCTGCTGCCAGAAGTGTCTGCTGCCGCACCACTTGGGTTCAGAGGCAAGGCGGGCCTGTGAGTTAATAGAAAATATGATTCAGCCGCGGGGATGTTTCGTGGTGATCACCGACTCTCTGTGGCTTACTTGGCATTCCAGCGGCGGGTCCAGTCAGACCCCCGGGGGGTGAGGGGGCGTCGGGGCCCCAAGGCCGACATCGGCAGTCGACACTGATGAGTCCCGCTGCGGACAGAGAGCCCGTTGAGTTCCACGCAATCACCCAAGTCGGTCATCGGGTTTAATCAAGACGGCGGCTTGTCCAAGAGGAGTAAAGACCAATGCAAACGTGCACCGTGTTAAAACAAATCAAAACTCAAAGTATCACACAGATTTGTCCAAAAAACTGTTTTAAATTTGCTAAATTTGCATTGGGCAGCTATTTGCTGACAAACTGGAGATAATTTATACGGGGAATAGAGTTTGGCGATGCACCACTAATGATCCACTAGTGTAAAACTGGAACGTGTAAACCGAACTAAAACACACAAAGCGTTTCCCTTCAGAGTAACTGACTAATGTGACCAAACCATAGTGAAAAGCAAAAATATTAAAGATGTTTAAGTTGTTCATTATTGATTTCGAGACTTCCTTCCTTACTTCACTATGAGAACAATTTGGAGGTATTGTTCATCTTTGGCACAGTGTTGGCTACTCTCATTAATGGTACATTAAACATAAATTATTTTGCAATAATAATAATAATAAATGATCAGAGTAAGTTAAATGTACGTTTTAGTGCCACCTTTACTTGGAAAGACCAAGATCTATTGGGCTCCAAGAAGAACTTGCCATTCACAATATGGCCGACACGCAGTTGGACCAAGGCGGTCTTCTTCACACGCTTTTCTGTTCTGTTTTCAGAACGGGATATTTGGTCGTGTGCCGCCTTAATTAACCCATCAATGCAACCGCTTTGGCAGGTTAGAAGTTCTTAAAGTAGGATTTGTACAAAACGGTTTGGATCGGTCGTTAGTTTCTACCTCCCTGACGAGCCTATATGGATTAATATGAAAATGCCAATAGAGTGTCTTCTCCAGGTAGGATGTTAACTGATAATAACCTTTCCACAGATCCTTTCTTTGAGAATCCTGATCTGTCCGTCAGAGGTAAGCGGAGGCACACGGCCTCCCACGTCGTGCTGCCCCCTCAAACCTCTGCACGTCGTCGTGCTGCTGCCTTCCTCTTTTGTGACGGTTGCTATGGGAAGATGCATCCTGATGAGACTATTTATCAACCTGAAGGACTGTAGAGGATTTTATTTCCTCCATCGCCCTTTAATGCACAGGCAGAACGCGTGACTCAGCCCATTAGGTTATTTTCTTCGTGTTTAGCTGCTAATTATTTCCAAATGGTGGACTGAATTATGTGGACACCGGCATGGCAGCGATAGGAGACAGCCTGAGACTGAAAACAAACAAACACAGCAAAAAACAAACAAACAAACGCAACATGTTTTAATGTGTGTAATGGGTGTTTTTATTCAGTTTATTTTAACATAACATCTGTTTAATTTTTTTCCTTCTTCTTCATCTTGTGACATCTGCTGTCAGACTGAGGATGAGGAAGAGGAGGACCAGCCTCTGAGTCTGTCTTGGCCCGAATCCAACCGCAAGCGCTTCACCTACCTGTTCATCATGCCCATCGTCCTCCCCCTGTGGCTGACTCTTCCCGACGTCAGGAAAACGGTGACTTTCCGAAACTTTTTTCCCCAAGAACTTCTCTTCTCTTCTTAGATAAGATTTTGCTTTTTTACCACCTTTCCTTTTTCTTTCCTTCTTTTTCTTTCCTTTTCAGTCGTCAAAAAAGTTCTTCCCCGTTACATTCCTGGGGGCCATCTGCTGGATTGCGGGATTCTCCTACCTAATGGTGTGGTGGGCTCACCAGGTACACACAGCACAACGAGTTTTGATTTGAAAGTATCGGTGCGGCAACACAAAAAAACCAATGCCTTTCAGTAAGCATAAACCCTATCTAGTAAACAAAACTCTTTGTCTTCTCCCCCCCCCCTTTTTCTACATCCTTTACATTTGATTAAACATCGCTACGGCCGTCTCTTTCAAGACATATCTGATTTTTTTGTAGCGCCGAAGCATCACAGGGAATTTAAAAATAGCCGCAACAAAAGATGAGGTTGTATTTACCCTGAAGCTTATTTTTTTCTTATTTATTTATTTTCCTCTTTGCAGGTTGGCGAGACCATCGGGATTACAGAGGAGATTATGGGTCTGACCATATTAGCAGCTGGAACCTCTATTCCCGACCTCATCACCAGTGTCATCGTGGCACGCAAGGGCCTGGGCGACATGGCCGTGTCCAGCTCTGTGGGCTCCAACATCTTCGACATCACTGTTGGGTACGTCGCATCTGAGCGTTTTTAAGCCTGCGCTCAACTTGTGGTTGTGCGAACCCTCAACGTGAAACGATCACAATCCTCTCTATGATGTCGTTTTATTGGAACGTAGCAGATTTGTGTGTTTAAAACAATTCTTACCTCCTTGTGTCAACTCTGAAAATTTCACTGCATCTGGTCACAGCAGCCTGTACGTGTTTTTGCTTTTTCTGGACATGCAAACTGTGTAAAATTAAATCAATTTAGTTTTATTGCATTATATAATTAGATGTTTTTTGTTTTTTTTTTTTACAAATTTGACAAGCTTTTCAGTCTAAAATTATGTTACTTCATTTAAAAACTCTTTAATTTAGGGATTTGGACGCGACTCGTTCGGTCATTGCAGCCGTTTCCTCAACAGCACGTTCGTGTCTTTGCAGACTGCCGTTTCCCTGGCTACTGTGGTCCATGTTCCGCGGCTTCATCCCGGTGCAGGTCAGCTCCAACGGCCTCTTCTGCGCCATCGTGCTCCTCTTCCTCATGCTCCTCTTCGTCATCATCTCCATCGCCGCGTGCAAGTGGCGCATGAGCAAGCTCCTGGGCTTCATCATGTTCATGCTGTACTTCGTCTTCCTGGTTGTCAGCGTCATGCTGGAGGACAGGGTGATCAGCTGCCCCGTGTCCGTCTGATAGGCCCGCCGGGGGGGCGAGGGGGGAGGCAGGGGGGGGTGGGGGGGGCTGCCCCCTCCTCCTCCTCACCCACCTCGTCACCATCCAACAACAAACCATCCACACAGCCTGCCGTCGATCTCACCTGACCCCTCATGATCCTTCACACCACAAGAACCGCGCCTGAGGAGTAAAGACAAAACGGACGAAACATGGAATCTGCGAACAATTTTGACTCACGGGAGGCGGGGGGAGTGATGAGGTTTTATCCAGAAAAGATTTTCGTGGACAATCTTTTTGAGGAGGGGCGCGAGCCAAGCAAAAGGTATTATGCATGCAATTAGGCTCACTGGAGGAACTGGACTCAAGTCGTCGCCTGACAGGTTGGAGTAGCAGCGTGTTCACACTTTTAGCAGCAAAAAAAAAAACCAAACGCCACGACTCGAGCAGCAACTGTGAGCACATTTGAACGGACGAGCTCAGCAGGCCGCAACAAATGTTGAATGCGGATGAATTTATTCATGAGGACATGGCGGACTCTGCGGTGAGTGTTTCGCTCCAAAGCCGACGGTACTGAGACTCTCGTGTGAGATTTCTGCAGACAAACTTTTCTCCTCCTTTTTCTTTTCTTTTTTTTTTTCTTTTTTCTTTTTTTTTTGCGGATCCATCTGTGCTCGGTCTTTACGACACGTTTCAGCCTTCATCCTGTCCTGCCAATTGCCGTCGACACATTTCCACGGAGCGTTTTTTTCTTCTTTTTTTTTTTTTTACTTTATTTTTGGCTCAATAGAAGTAGCAGTAGGTTTACAGTAACAGTATTATTCGCCGTGAAGCCATCTTAACAGTCTGCTTCTCTTCTTCTCTCGCTGATTGTACAGAATCCTCCATGCTTCACATGTACCAATTAAAAAGAAAAAGAAAAGGGCAAAAAGTAAAAAAAAAAAAAAGAAGAAGAAGCCTGACTGAAGTTTAGATACTAGCCTTCAAATATCTCACACAGTTTGGAAGAAATGCATGAATACATAGGCTCAATAAAGTTACACACCTAAATACCTAGAAGTACCAGATCAAAAAGATGTTTACCATGTTTAAGCATCATGGTTGGCTTAGATTAGTCAATGTGTAGTGCTTCGTTCACCATAAAACTTGCCTCAAGTCACCTAATCAAACCGTTTGAGGTACAAGTAACAAGGCATAAACTGCATGGGGAAAATAAAAAAAGACCCTTCAGGGTGAGAAAATAACTAACATTAAGAAAATTGTATACAAAAAATAATGTACTTTTGTTTTTAAACTACTTCTTTGCAAATCATGACTCAATCTCCATGTACGGTCAACGATATCTATCAAGCTGTCTATCGAACCATCTCCTCTCTAATCAAAGGTGCTTTTGTGTGCATGTGTGCAAATGTGCATTAGGAGTCACCACACTGAAATGTACTCACTTATAGAGGCACTTTGCATAATGTACGCACACCGATTTGTCTCTCTTTAAGCTACGTAGAATGTGGAAAACTCACAGACTTTATAGCAATATACCACATGTCGTCTTTGAGAGTGTAATAATCGCTCCGGGCGCGTTCTGCCGATTTGGGATTTTCTCATCAGACGCCATCAATGGCAACAATAAGCGGTACACTGATTTTCGTTTTAAATTATGACATGCTAAATTGGAAAATCGAGTCTTTTTTTCTTCTTTTTTGGGCTCAAAAACAGATGAGAAGAAATCAATATGTCTCGCTTGATTTTACTGAATAGCAATGCATAAAATTGTAGCTAAGAAGAAATGCTTGACTCTTCCACCTGAGGTAGTAGCATCATTTTAGATGTGTTTATTTTCTCCCTTTTTGTATATGTTTAGTTGTGCAAACAACATATGGGACACTATTGGGGTGTGTGGAAGGAAACAGCATCTCCTACAGTCACAGGATCAGACGCTGTTAGCAGCTAAATTCAATTTCACCACTTTGTAGCTCCTTCTTTGCCTTTAACCACAACAGATAGAACCTCCCATTTGTTTCCATGGAGTAAGGCAAGGGTTAGGTTATAAAAAAATTAGCTACAGTATATAAACCCTACACCCCCCATTTTTTTTTTACCATCACAACAACCACTGTTTTAAATATGGTGCTACAAGAATAATGACACACAAACAACACAAAAGTCTAGTTTGTTGTTTTCTCAAGTGTTACCAAACTGGAAATCCAGTTTTATTACACTGAATTCTACCTGCAGTCAAATAATCATCAGCGTACTTAAAGTATGCAAGATTTGTGTGCTTGTTAAAGTTTGCAATGTTAGAACAGCTATGCACCACATAGGGTTTTTAAAAATGTTTTAAATACATTTAAAATGCATTGTAGCAGATTTATTTTTCATTTTTTTATTCCTTAACTAGGATAAAAGAAAGAAAAAGTGAATTCTGACACAATATTATTATTATTATTATTTAATATTTACGTCTAAAGTAACCTTTTATTTTGGCCAACAGCTTCGACCTCGTAGGCTACCAGAGCGCCACACCAAAGATAAGTTGAATAAATCCCAGAGGAAAAAGCTGATCAGCAGCTATAATCCAGTAGTTCCTACTGATTATTCTAAAGGGTGCAAACATTGGATACGCGCCACTTCTATAATATGAAAATAAAAAGGTTTTCTGAAAACGATAGCATCTTGATAATGATCTTTTAAACACTTAGAAGATTCACCCAGCCACACAAACACACACACTTCCATACACCGTCACACACATCAGTGGGAAACCTGTGGTTATGTGAAAAGGCACATGGACGTGAGACGGGGACAAGCTGACAGCCATGTTGATTAACTCTACCCACTGAGCCCCAGTCGCTTTCATTTCTCTGCTACAGATGATTTTCTTTTAATCATTTATACCTGAAAAATTAATCTAATTCTCACCTCAAAACTTATGGAATTTTTGGCTCACATTTCAGATTTACCTTTTGTGTTTTCAAGCGAAAATCAAGCAGTGGCCGCTTTTTGTTCTTCAGCGCTGGCGTCCAACGAGAACATCGGTTATCAGGACACGGTCAGAGGTTAAACCCTCCCACTCGTCTGTCCCTCTCTGTCCTCCTCCTCCTCTCCTCGCCTTTTTTTACCTCAGCCTCTGTACAAGCAGCGTTGTAGGAGTCAACTGTAAAATAATAGTATGTATAGATTCACTGAATGCTTGAGGAAGCATGCATGCGAGGAACTCCGGCTGGTCACCCCAAGCGCAGCTTAGGACCACCAATGGGTTTTTTGCGAAGAAACATTAAGAAATTCAATTCTTTTTTTTTTGTAAATAAATATTTCTTTCCTCTTTTTCAAAAAAAGAGAAAAAAAAACAACAAAAAAGTTGCACACATACATTTAACTCACTACTTTTGCTTTGAAGCTATGAGGAATGTTGCAGGGACCCTTAAGCAGAGAGATTAAACACCGAACTCACACAAACAAACAAACGGTAAACATGCCCATTCTGGTTCCGTTCAGTAAAAGAAGGCTTTAAAAACCACATTGCCTCTTCTGATTCAAACTAATTTACACTGCCACTCTTCATATTTTTTGCTTTGTTCTTCTTTTAGTATATGCACAATGGAAATCTAAATCGTAACAATAGAGATCGTAAGCCATTCTTTCTCCATTCAGTTCCGGAGAGTCGATTTACAGTACGGCCTCGGCAGTGACTCATGTGCTTTTGTGCACGTTTTCCAAGAAAAGCCTCCTTCAGCGCCCACACACACACACACACACACACACACACACACACACACACTCCGTTTGATCCGATCTCACTTCAGATTCTTTTCACACCCTTCTTCAAAGGAATCCTTTAGGAAATATCAGATTTTTACGTGCTCTTGCTGAGACTTTGTGCACAGTAGAAAGAGGGTCTGCTTGGAAGGAAATGCTAAAAAAAAAAAAAAAAAAAAAAAAAAATATGTGGGGATTTAGACAATAAATCCAATGGACATCTCCCTCTGTTTTTTCTTCGCTTTAACTCTTAGATTAATTCTCATTTTCAAAGTAGATTGAAGACGAATGTGGATATTACCCTGGACATCTCACTGCAACCTGTTCTGATGAGACATTTGAATGTAACGACAGGTAAGATTTTCCAAAGCACGTCAAGATGATTTTCACATTTTATTTAATTTTTTTTAGTGGATGAAGAGGAAAAAAAAATCTATCACATGAGCTTTGAATTGATTCTGGTTCAAAAGGGTAAGCGACCTTAAAAAGCTAGCAACTAACGAGCATTCTTGCACTTGTAAAATGTTTTTATTTTCTTGGTGTTGATCTAAAGTTTATTTAACATGTACATATGCTGTAAACAGAAACAAATTATCCATATAATCTATATGTGTACAAGAAATATGTCTATGTAAAAAAAACACACAAAGTATAATATAATGAAAACAAATAAAGATGCTGATTCAAATATGCAAATGTGTCTTCTGTTTTGTTTTTCTTTTTTGTTCTTTTTCTTATTCCACCAATCACTGGCTTCACATTCAGGTCATTTCAGTTCAGGTCTTTTACAGATTTGTTTGTCTTTTTCCACTTTTACGATATAATTTTAACTTTTTTAAAGAACAAGGTAGAATTCATTGTCGACGTTTTCTAATCGAGTGTCAAAAATAAAGATGTATGCCGAAATACTTACTTGAACCCTCAGTAATGCTTGGTTACATTTAAATTATTAAGCACCATTCAAACTTCAATCATTTTCATCTGGAAAAAAGAGATCTATCTTCTATCACAAGTGTGGAGCTCCACTATTCTAATGTAGGTTCCCTTGGGTGACCTCTACAACCCTGGTGCTGTGTTTGTCTTCCCCTCACCATCAACTGTTAGTCTTCTTAGAGCCCAAAGGCAGCTGAAGTTAATTCAAATTGTGTCATCAACAGAAAAACGATCCCGGATAAAGTGGGAGCGGGGAGGGGAATCCATACCGGAGCGGCTGAAAAAGAAAGGAATGACGTTGGAGCAATGGCCGAGTCCAAGCGGCCATTAACTCAACTGCAACGCTGTAATTTGACACAGCTTCTTGCACAACAAATGTCTCAAAAGAACCTAAATTGCAACGTTAGAATAATGGTTCAAAGTTTCTTAACAGGAATGTCATAGACTGATAAAAAGTCATGCAGGAAATGAGTGCCATGGCTCATATAGGGGCGGGGGGGGGAGGGGAGGGGGTGTAGGAAACTGAATCAGCTCTCGGTTTTTCCTATAACTCGGTGTTTCCCAACCCTGGTCCTCAAGGAACACTTACCTACATGTTTTAGATGTTCCCCTGCTTCAACACACCCCATTCAGATGATTGTAATTCAGCAAAACCCTGTTAATCATCCATCAATTGAAATCATGTGTGCTTAAGCAGGGTAACATCTAAAACATGCAGGTCAGTGTGCCTTGAGGACCAGGGTTGGGAAACACTGCTATAACTGTACTGACAGTATGAACTCCTTCCTTTTCCCTGACTGTCAGAGGCAGACATTAGACTGTAGTCTTTCCAGTCTAAAACATATTTCTCTGAAAATCCCTTAGGATACCAAAAACACACATTTTTCTTCATATCTTAAGGTGCTCATTCAAAGAAGATAACTATTTAATCTCACAATAGGAACTAATCGGGTCTAATATGACGAGAGACTCTGTGTTTGTTATCTCGGCTTATCGTGGTGCTGTGATCTTACTACAAACATTGCCCTGATAATACAAACCCGGTTCCCTTTAATGAGGTTTACGTGAAATCTCTGCCCACTTTGTTTAGCTGTAAAAACAATCAGTCCGTTTATCTCTAAATCTTTAGGGATCTCTCCATTGAAGATGCTTCACAGGAATTGAGCCCAAAAAGGGGCGATCAAATTTCTGGCATTTTATTGTGAGCCTGATTTAAATAATAGTTTTAATTTAATAGATTCTGTAGCTGTAAAAAAATAAAAGTATGCATTATTTCAAGAGCCTTTTTTTTAGATTTCGTTTATCAAGTCTATTTGGTTGAGTGGGTAATAAAATGTAGAATTTGGCGCCATCTAGTGTCCAACGTGCCACCTTGCTGTCTCTGCCTAACGATGACGAAACGGCTACCGTCATTCAAGGCTATGGCAAGCTGGTTCGAAAATATTCCGATATATAAAATGAATGACAGCTTTCACGTCAGTCTGCCGCGACGCTGCGCTAGTTGGACTTTGGCTGAAATTAGTTCACTGTTATCTTGCTGTATTTAAAAAAACAGAAGCGTCACTGGTTGGCAAAAAGTTTTCTTAAAAAGCGTGTTATGGTTGTTTATTTATTGAATTATTGATTTATTTGCAGAGTATGTTGTTTTTTTGTTGTTGCTTGGTTGTAGCAAAAATCGTGAATTCGTGTGAGCAAATCTGCAAATTGTGCAGGGCAGTCAAAACCTCGTGAGTAGGACATATTGCGCACATCAAGGATTTCAAATATGTACACAGACTGCTTGCCATACACAATCCGCCCACCATTAAGTTGGAAAACTTGTGTCTTACGGCGTTTTCCATGGTTTTCCTTTTTTTAGTTTGTTTTTTTTCCCTAGAACAATGTCTCATGCTTTTTCCAACTAAATGTATTTCTTTTGTCTCATTGTTATCACTTGAAATAACCAAGAAGCAGAATGTCGTGCCAGTACAACTCAATTGACCTACTTTTGTTTTCTAAAATGTTATGAGAAAGATTAAAAGAAAGCATTTCCACAGTAGGATGGTGGTGTTTACCTTCGCCTGTGGGTTTTGGCATCGTCTTAATCTTTGCTCCACCAAGCCTCACAAAGCTGGCAGGCAAGATAAAGAGAGAAAATATGAAGCCCCCCATAGATGAGTAGACTATGAGGGGCCATTATTAACCCGTGGGTGTTGCTTTCTGTCTCTCACACCTGAGCTGTGTCCTCTGCAGCTCCTCCAGAGCTACCAGCCTCGTGGCTGCTTCTGCTCTTACCTTTCAAAGCATCAAAAAAAACAATAATCTTTGGTGTGTCTGTCTATAAACAAGAAAAGTGGTGTTATAAGAGGTAAAATCCACCAGGCGTAGACATACCAGAAACTGCTTGATATGTATTACTCATGGGGGAGGAATGTTAGAGTAAATTGAATTCAGGATCTCTTTAAATATGTCGAATTATTCCGTTCAGCATTTATTCCAGTTTGACTCCTGACAGATTTATGCTAAAGGATGTCCTGTGAAAATCAACTTGATATTAAATATATCCCCTCAACAAAGCTAAGCCAGAAACGAATCTCTGATCTTTCTTCGGAAGTCTGTTATTTCTCTGTTCCAACTCCTTTTCTTTGCCAGTAATCCCAGTAACAAGAGGTTCTTCTTCCTCCTTGCATTTCACTGGAAACTCTTTCTGCCCGTCCCACCTGATGCCACACACTGTCACAGATCAATGGAGATATATACACAGGTAGATTGCCCCTAAAATACACTCACTGCGTTTCCTTGGAACAGAACAAGTTGCTCTTCACAATACTTTATTTACTTTTTCTTTTTTTTGATCAAATAAACTTTTTCTTTGTCTTTGGATATCCTCTAAAAAGAGAAGATTTCGCGGTGAATGTGATTGAAGTGCCTCTAATTACTACTTCTGTTCAAAGGCCATTTTTGGAGTAAGAAAAATGCAGTTGTATCTTACATAATTAAAAAATAATTGTATAATATCAAACCACAGCAGAGGAAGCACATGGCAGAGGAGACGTTGTTAGAAGATAAGCCAAAAACAAGGAGATAAAAGAATCTGATCTTTCATGTCAAGTCCAAATGTCAAGTCTGATTTACTCCGTTCTAGTCAAATTAAACCCACATGGAAAAACTCCATTGACAGCTCATTAATCATTGGTTTTATAAAGTAAACAAGAAGTAAAATCTAGAAGTAAAACCCTGTTCTAAAAACTCCCCACCGGAGAACCGGTGAGTGCTTTAGTGCCTTTGTTCCAGGAGCAGCTCTGTTTTTCTGCTCATGCTCCGCTGCCCCAGGCTGTTTCTTAATAGTAGGGCAGATGAGTGCAGTAATTAAAGGTGCAGAGCCACAGGAATATTTTTACTAGACTGTATGAGCTGCAGTCACCGTCAGAGACAAATCAATAAAAGTCTAATGTGGCATAATGTGACAAAGACAGCAATTTTTGTAACATTTGACTGTTTACGCTGGTAAAACAGAACCGCTACAAAAACACTTGTAAAATGTGATAGACCAACACAAACCGGTGAAATTCTGAAGTCAGGAAGATAATACATGGTTTTCTATATGTTTCATGTCTAAACAGTAATCTGTGACGTCTCCTTCTCTTTACAACCGTCTTTCATTGATATAGTTTTGTGTTTAGAGAGTCAAATTTCTTTTCCTCTCTTGTTTGCAAAACATCCCAAACTGAGTCAGATTAGATTAAAAGCATCTGTAAACTTCAATTTAAGTCTTGCAGGTTCTTGATCACATTTGTGATCTAACCTTTAACTAGACCAATCTATGCCAGATTAGTACTGGTTGTATGGTTAGCCTCATAGTAAGCCAAACCCATTGCCTTGTATTTAGCTTCATTGATCTTCTCATGCTGTGGGCATCACCCACAGCATGATGCTGCCACCGCCATTATTAACCTGTGGGTGTTGCTTTCTGTGTCTCTCACACCTGAGCTGTGTCCTCTGCAGCTCCTCCAGAGTTACCAGCCTCGTGGCTGCTTCTGCTCTTACCTTTCAAAGCATCTCAAAAAAATAATCTTTGGTGTGTCTGTTTAATCTAAATTATTGGATCGTTTCAGATCATTTTCACACTCATAAAAAGTGAACCTATGTGGCATGTAAATCCATATTCAATAATAAACTGGGTTATGTTACAATTTTTTTGCTGAATGATAGACTTTAAAAAAATACTACAATGATTTATTTTTTCTCACTTGACAGAAAGTACTTGAGATTCAGTGTTTCCCAATCTTAGTCCTGAAATCTCTTTTGTCTCTCTCTCTCTCCTTCTCTCTCTCTCTCTCTCTCTCTCTCTCTCACACACACACACACACACACACACACCAGCATGATGTTAGTGGGTGAGTTACAAGCTTCTGCAGATCCTGGTGACGGGATGTGTCTAATTCCTCTGAATGTGTAGGAGTGGGGATGCATCTAATAACATGCCGGACAGGCTGCCTCCAAGATGAGAGATAGGAAAAAGAGACTCTTCCAAGGTGGTGAGATAAGTTTTGGAAAGAAAACAAAATGACTCAAGAAAAAAAAATGGAAATGGAAAGTGAACTATTTTCAGCAGAGGCAGATTTGTAAGCAACAATTCACACATCATCACTGAGATCCTTAATGAAAGAATATGAATCATTACTGTTGCAACAAGTAAATTAACCATGAACATGCATCCGAGATTATTAAGTGAGGAATTTGCCTAAGGACACCTTTACATACATCATGTCATGAACGCTTTGTGGTTTGTTCGACAATAGATTCATTCTGTTGCTGATTCACAGTATTAGAAAGCACAGCAACACTTGCAATGTTAATAACTTTTATGTCTTTGTTTCCCTCAAATACTACAAACTAAAATAAATTATAAGCCGGCGTTGAGGCGGTGATAATAATTTCAGTAAAGGTCTGAGGGAGGGAGACAGGGTGGGGTGGGAATCCATAGAAGTTATTTTCCCTCTAACTCCCTACTCGTCAAGTACGTGTTGTAGTTTTGTGAAACTTCCACAGTAAACGTTCCTGCCTCACCAGGATTCCTCATAAGTCCATGAGTCAGACATGGAGTTTGTGGGGATTTTCCCCTGTTCAGCAGGGCTTGTTCAGCGACCTAGATGTCGTTTCTGGGTCGTCTGCCAGGCGTCAATGAGCTCCAGGTGCTGACGGTGATGAGGTCAAAGGGCACCGGAGATGTGGGGCAGAGGTTGGGAGGCTTGGTCAGGCAGACTTGCACTCAGGCGGACTTTGGTCTGCTTGTCGCTGCAGGAAGTTGCTGCGCGCTTGACTCAGCAAAGTCTCTGAGGAAGCTGCAAGCTAAGTCATGCAAGCCGGTTTGATCTTGCTACAAGCCTGGCAGCGGAGAGACTCGTTGGAGTCAGACTTTGGCTACGATGTGAGAGAGTCAGCTCAAAATATCTCAGACGGCAGCAAGTCACCACCGAGTACTGCTCAGTTTAGCTGTTTCTGGTTGTTTCATTTATTTTTCTTTACTCTGAGGTGACTCACGGACGGAGGGAGGCCTGTGTTCATCCGGTTTGGAGCTTCTGCACATGTGGCTCCATGATTCAGCCTGAGAGCGATGTCTGAAAGTGTAGCTCACGTTAGCAACACGGGGCAGAACGTATCAAAAAGAACCACTCAGGCTTTCTCGCATCCGCACTGTGATTCAGAAACCACCAGATGTGGAGAAAATAAGTGAGTCAGCTCTGAAACACAAACAAGTCAGGGGTTTCAAGAAACTAAATACATAAACTGAATGAAAGGGAAGGCTGTTCGACATTTCCGAAAACCTCACTTCATTTCTTTTGACCAGAAAAGTAAATGTGTTTCAGGTTTCAGTTAGATTATCAGGTTTCAGTTAGATTATATTAAACAGAATTGAAATGGGAAAGTACCTTAATTAACCAAAATTAGCTTTTAACTGTATACTACTTGTTCTGACATTATGTTCTGCAATAAAAATGCTAGTATATACTGAATTTGTACAAAAATCATACAAAAGTATTCAAATATTTACTTGAATATTAAATTGTAATTATATGCTCGCACACACACACGCACACACGTGTGTGTTTACGTAATGCATACAGAATAATTAAATCGGCTAAATTATATTGGACGTATTTTATTTAAATGTTGCAAATTAATTGAATTAACACATTTCAGATGAACAGAACTGTGTTGCAATTAATAAAAATAAATAAGGATGAATTAAACTCAGTAAAATGTGAAGAATTATTTAAATGCCTTAAATACATTTTAATTAAATGAAAGTCTTCTGGTTTTGTAGAATTCAGTTTTTAAAATGTATGTTTACAATTCAGCTCTAGGTAGAAATATTGAAATGTTACATTTAAAAGTTGGGTATTTTAGAAATTAGAACCATTAAGTCATTTGGCCAAAAGCAGCAAATTACAAGATATAAACATGTTGTGAGTTGAGAAAAAAATGCATAAAAGCCCATGTGTAACACTTAAGCTGAGGAAAAAGAACAACCTGAAATTGAAAGTAAAAATAAAAGGTACCCATGTTCCACTTGTCTGATAAAAGCATCTTGTTTATTTAAGTGTGTGTAGAGAGTCGAGTTCGACTCTTTCTTGTCGCATGTTTTAAATATTTTAGATATGTGTGGACATGCACCGTGTATTTCATTTGAAACAAGCCTTTTCAGGCTGAATAAATAAGCTTCTAACAAATTCTTACAACTTAACGTTGACAAAAATATCATCCCCGACAACTGAACTGTGAGCGTCTATGTTTGGCAGGATTGTATTTGAAATAAACACATTCAACGTACAGGGAAACATTTAAATATTTAAAGTTGCAGTTACAAATTGAACGTTTGGTCAATAAAGTGTGCAAAGCATGACCTGAATATTTTAAAGCAACCCAGGAACATGCACTAGGTCAGAAATGTAGTTTCATATTGGCAGCCTAAAGCTAAGCTTAAGCTAAAGTTTGATATGGAGTCCATTTCTCTTTTACAAGGAGAATTTTCACCTGTTTCTGTTAAACAAAACCGGCTCTACTTAAAGATTTTGTTCATTTCTTTGCCATTTATTGATGCTGCATGCCTGGCTTCAAATGGTGTGTTTAATACTCAAATTCTGTCACGTAAAACGAAAAACAAAAAAAGCTGAATGCTCTGTGACTTGTTGTGAGTGACTTTGAATTGATGTTTTAATCCAGTAATTAATGTATTCTTACTCTTTCTTTTGCAGCTGTTTTCCAGCAGCTTGTCTTACCTGTGAGAAGGAACAGCCTGAACCTTCAATGCATTTCCAATTGGAGTGAGACGTGATGCCGTCCACCGTTTCTGTGTCTTGGTGTAGCTTGTAAATGTTTCCGGGAAACAATAAAGAACTCAAACCATGAATAGTGCTTATTATTCTGTCATTTCCTGTAAGGATTTGCTCTGGAAGACAGGTGTGTCAAAAATAAAGTGCATTTGTCGTTTGTAGAAAAGGTCTTGAGTAATGACTTAGGTTGCAGTTTAACCCAAGGTATTCTGAGCATGAAGTTATTTTTTCCTAAAAAAAAAAAAGAAAAAAAAAGACTTGTAATTTGAGTTTAAATTGTATTTTAAGAATTCTGTGCTATCTTTGAATCCTGATAATAGTTTTAATGATATCAAGCTCTAAACGATACAGTTTATTTTCATTCAAGGACAAATTGCACATTTCAGATGAATTAAGCAAAGTGAAAGAAAAGTTAAACTTTAAAGAAATAGTTTTTAAAAGCCTGCAAAAATATTGACGGAGACCATATTAAGACAACCCAGTCTGCCTTATTGGAGGCAAATGAATAAATAAAAAAAGATAAGGTGTTGCCATGTTTTTATAATATTGCACGTGTAGCTAATGCACAAAGCTTCACTCATTTTTAAAGGAGACTAAAAGGCAAACATTCAACATACCAGAAATCGATATGTTGAAATGCCGATTTCAACATACCGATTTATAAAAATCAACCTAATTTTTATAAAATAGGATCATTCTAAAAATTATTATTCTTGCTTTATTTTTCCAAATTTTCTCAAGTGTCTTTTCACAGCGACTAATTTTCAACATAGACCCTCTAATTATTTGTTTTCTATAAAAAAACAAAAAAATTTTTATTAAGGCAAAACACAAAGCAACATTGTGCAATAATGAGACTTAATTTTGCAATGCACATAAACTAAGAAGTCTTTGAGAAAACAAATAGTTGCTCACAAGGAGTCGAGGGAGGAAATACATGAAATTATCACAATATTTCCCAATGCTGGAACTGGAGCCACGCAGAACAAACCACGAATGGAGGAGGAATATATGAGAGACTACAAAAAGATCCTGAACTGAAAATGTTTTAATTCAGCCAAATCAAAAAATTTGCCCTCACCAGAACTCTTGGACAGGACCGGACTGTGAGAGGTTGGAAAACCAAGAAAAGCTGCTGCACTGAAGACACTTTCAAGATGGAGACATGCAGGGAGAGATCAGAATGGTGTCAGGCAGCAGATCTGGGTGGCTTTGTCTTCAAACATGATAAAGTATAATGCCTCTGAAATAAACTGAAATAAACCTCACACTCTGTTTGGATTTACAAGTTCTCCGTTGCTCCAGGAATATGTTTTTAATTCGTGGACAGTTTACTATTTTACTGATTTTTAATTTTTAGACCACAGGGTTGTTTAAAAAGCCAACAGTCACAGTTTGCTCATCTGATGGTCATGTTTTAGATGACCATCACCCTAATTCTGGTCTAGACGGGGTTTTGAATCACTCTGAGTCATTCACAATCAAGCCCAGCCCGTTTTATTTTTTTATTTTTTTCATTTATTTATATGCTTTTTATTAGTTATTTTTGCGTGCCAGAGTTCTGCTGAACAGGGAATTTTGGATTTGTGTTCACAGAACAACGTACGTGTGGAATTAGTTAGAAATGCCCGGGGAACTTTTCGTTCCTGACAGTTTTGAAATGTTTTCTTTTCTTTTTCTTGTATTTTGTCTTCAACGGCGCTCTCGTGTAATGGTCCTTTTTGACCAATGTGGTTCCTTGACAGCGCCCAATTGGGGGGGGGGGGGGGGGGGGGGGGGGGGGGGGGGGGGGGGGGGGGGGGGGGGGGGGGGGGGGGGGGGGGGGGG
>CAEGAF010144761.1:0-12074 GCA_903067075.1 Micropoecilia bifurca
AGGTCACTATAAGTGCAGCATCAGCGGTCAGGGAGAGTCTCCATCCAGCTGGATCTCTGTGGAAGGTCAGCAGCTTCTCTGGTTGCTTCAACCTTCATCAGGAGACAATAGATAAATTATTACTTTGATTATTTTCAGGGAGAAGCACCTCCACTCCTCCTCCATCCTCCATTTCTCCTCCTCCATCATCCTTCTCCATCCCTCCATCCATCTCTCCTCCTGACCTCCAGCATCTCCTCCTGCGTCTCACTGCCTTCAGTTCTGCAGTTTCTCTTCTCTTCCTGGTTCTGCTGGTTTTATTCCTTAAAAATCATAACGGTGAGACACAAACTGTGACTAAAATGATCCCAACAGGAAAATTAAATGTGTTTTATCACCTTCTGAACTTCTGGAGGTTCTGTTGGTTTGTTTCAGCTGGTGATGGAGCAGAAATTCCCCCAACCAGGAAGCAGGAAGCATCAGGTGTTGAAAAGTAGCCAACCAGATTCAGCACAAGTAAAGATTTGTTTCTCTGTGTTTTATTGAGATCTAACTTTGAATATACTGATTTTCAAAAACATCTGGTCAGATCTTTCTGCAGCAGAACGTTACCTTATCAGGCTGCAGATATTTATTATGATCAGAACCTTCTGGTTCTGTTGCTCCTGAACACAACTGGGATTTTATTTTACAGTTTATAGACTTTCTAACTGGAAAAGGTTCCATCACGACTGGTTCTGATCGTTTGTCTCAGTTACTTTGGTCCATTTTTCAAATAATTCTCAGCATTTGAACATCAGTCAGTGAATTTCTCAAGCCAAGTCATGCAAACATTCAAACAAGATTACAGACAAAATTAAGTTTCCAGTTGGTCTCTGAAAACTGAAACTCAGTCTCAGTAAACGTGTCGATGCTCCAGCCTGACGGGTCTTTGGGTCTTTGGGTCTTTGGGTCTTTGGGTTTTTGGGTCTTTGGGTCTTTGGGTCTTTGGGTCTTTGGGTCTTTGGGTTCAGATCAGTTGGCTGGTCATGATGTCACTATGACAGCGACTTGTTCTGAGGTAAATATGGCTGCAGGTTTCATAAAATGGATTGTAAATTGTGATTGTGGGAGATTAATGTAAGTATAAAGCATTTATGATTTTGGTGTAATTTATTGACAAACCAGGTCAGAGAACAACTGGAAATGGAAACTAGAAACAGGAACATGAGAGAATCTCCTGAAGGACAACAGGAGCATTACTTTACTTTATAATTTTCAATTGGATCCAGGGAAAATGACTTGAGAAATGAAGAGCAGGATGAGATGAAGTCCACCAGTTTCCTGATGATGGACTGATGGAAACTGGAATCATGTCCTCTGGTTCCTCTGACTCTTCCTCCTCATTCTGACTCGTCTTCCTCTCTCTGTCTGTTGACTCATCCAAATCTTCATCCTTCATCATCAGAAATGTAACATCATGTTTATCTCTATATGATAAACCTGCCAGTTGATCATGATGAGCTTCAGTCTATTTCAGAAAACATGGTTTATCTAGCGGTTCACACATTTACCTGCATCAGAGAAACTCAGGATTCACCTGGGAAACGTTAATCAGTTCAACAATGAGCCAAAATGTTGTTTAGGTGTAGAAAGTTCAACAGAGACCCGTGGAAAACATTTAGATCAACATGAAAGCATTTGAAACTGGAGAAAAGGGCAGCTGCCTGCTGCACAGAAGCATTTGCAACTCTCAAAAGAACAGGAAGTGGGTTTTTTGATGAGCTCAATACATGACCCCTGACCCCAATGCTTCTCAATGCTGTGGTCTGGTTCTGGTGTCATAAACATCCTGCAGGTCCAGTTCAGACCAACCAGAAACAACCAGAAAGTTCCAGAGAACTTTAACCGTCTGCTAGTTTAGAAGGACTGAATGTTTCTGTTTCCTGCAGCTGGAGATGGACAACAGGGACAGATCAGCAGCAGAGACCAGCAGCTGCGCCCCCTGCTGGTCAAACCTCCAATAACAGAGACCAGCAGCTGCGCCCCCTGCTGGTCAAACCTCCAATAACAGAGACCAGCAGCTGCGCCCCCTGCTGGACAAACCTCCAATAACAGAGACCAGCAGCTGCGCCCCCTGCTGGACAAACCTCCAATAACAGAGCCAGACATCCAGGTTCTGCCTCCCTGCTGAACTGACAGCAGGTCCAGATCTTCTTCTGCTCAGTCAGGAAACATTTATCTGCATTTAAACCAGCTGGATTCCATCCAGTCCAGCTGTGGTTGTGGAACAGGAAGTGGCCCACAGCATCACTTCCTCTACTGTTCTCACCTGCTGAGCCGCTCAGATCGAAGGTGTTTTCACACCTACAGCTGGTTTTACTTTGGTCTGAATCAGTTGATGAGTTTAACTTGTGACTTTCTTCTGTTCGTTGATCAACCAAATATTGATACAGGAATAAAGTGTTTTGTTGTATATTGTCATAAATCTCAAGTCTTTTTGTTTTCTATTCTAGTCGTTCTGTGTGTTTTATGTCTATAATGATGTATTTAGTGACTCTGATGCTGAAGCTGCAGCTTCTGAGAACAGATATATTTCTGTCCTAAAACCAGCAGATGAGTTTCTGAGGTTTATTCAGAGTCACGTGACTCCATCAGCTGATGATGAAACATCCACCTGCTGCCACCTGCTGGCGGATCGATGATATTACAACTCAGCTGACAGAAACACTCTGGTTCTCCTTCAGAAAGAGGCTCAGATCTGGAACATCTGGACTAAAGCAGCTTGTCCTAGTCAAAGGCTTCAGTCCTGCTGTGATGAACCAACATGGTGGAGCAAAGCAGGATGTGTAGATGTCCAGATTATAATCCAGAATCCTGAAGAACCGAGCAGAACAAACTTCACTGCAGATGATCCAGAAAAAACATGTTTGACAGATTTATGTTGTAAAATTTTATTTTACAGTCAGATTCTGAGTCAGAACTTTATTTTCATTTTAATGATGAATCAGTTCCCAGATCATCCTGAACATGAAGTGATGAATGTTGAAGCTCAGAGACTCTGAGACCTGAAGAATGAAAATATCAGCTGAGCTGTAATACCAGCTCTACGCCACTAAGAGGGGGAAAAACCACTGCAGCAATTACACATTTTTATGAAAAGTTTTGACCAAGTGACAAAAAGTTTGAACATTTCAGCTTTTTTAATGTGTTTAGAAACTGAATTGTTGTTTTCAGATTAAAATTACAGACAGATGTTTCTGAAATGTTTGAATAATTCAGATTATTCTTAGATTTCATGGACAGAAAAGCCAACAGACTTGGATGGAAACATGATAAGATTAAAGGATCAACATGAAGCAGGTTCTCTGAACATTTTCTCATTCTGTAGTCAAATGTTACAGCAAACGGAACAAAACAGAGAATTACAGATTTTAGTTTCATTTTTAATTACAGGATTCAGGAAATAAATCAACTGAATATTAAATAGTCACAAAAAGCAAGTAAATGAGAAATCCTTCAAGCGATTCTCAAAAATGTTCCCTTGGTTCAGAAATTCCCTGGAAATGTTAATGAATGTTTTATGAACAGATGAGTTCATGACAGCGGGAACAAGAGGAGCTTCAGGGAAAAACCCAAAAGATTCAACATGTTTCAACCTGACAGCAACTTCTGGAAAACATCAGAAAGTCTTTCTGCAGGAATAAAAACAAAACCGAAACACTCCAAGGTTTAGTTACTGTGTCAATTAAGACCTTTATATTTGAACAATACAAAAAAACACAATAATAAGAGAAACAGGTTATTGTTATGCTGAACCTGTTGATCCTACAGAGAAGATGAAAAAATAGACATTAAACCAATTTAAAAACTGGTTTCAAAATTTGATCTGGTGACGGAGATCAGAGTTTAAAGACAACAAGAAGAAGAACTGTGAGTCCGATGATTGGTCCAGATGACCCGGTTCTGCTTCCTCTGGACCCAGCAGAGGAGAACCAGCAATGAGGTATCAGCATCTATCAGAGCAGATCTATACTTGACTGCACAGATCTACATATACTAGACCCAGAACAAATCTTTACTACATTCAGAACGGATCTATACTAGACTCATCACTGATCTATACTAGACTCAGCACAGATCTATACTAGATTCAGAACAGACAAAGGCTTTTACAGGCATCATCCACCGACTACAATGTTTAAAATAAAAAAATATTCAGCAAATACCTGGAAAATATACATTGTTGTCTCACATGACCAGGTTAGTTTAGTCAGATATTTGAAAGGATTATAATTTGTGTATTCAAATGTTGTGCTTTATCCATAGGACCTGTTTTGTCCCTATTCTCAAGAATCACTGAAACACATGAGTTCATGCAGGTGGAAACAGGAGGAGCTTCAGGGGAAAAAATAAAATGACTCGACATGTTTCAACCTGCAGCCTGAAAAAACCTTCAGGAAAAACTGAAAACATCAGGAAGTTGTTCTGCAGGAACAAAAACAAAACCGAAATTTCTTAAGGTTGAATTAATATCATCTCAGTTATGACTTTTAGTTGGTAACAGGTCAGACCTTAATAATAAAGTAAACAACATATGTTGCAGAGAAAAACTTAAATTCATCTGCATCACATGTTTCAGCAACATGGCAGTTCAAAGAGCTTCATGTCATAAAAACCATAAACTGGGAAACAAACATGAAACATTACATTTCATCATCAGTCAAATCATCAAAACACATCAGATATAAATGTGTCCAAATGAGCCAAACACATCCAGCTGAAACATGGAAGAGGGTTTTATTTCTTGACTGACTCAGATGGAACATAATTAACGTTGGTTTGATTTGGTACAAACAAAATATAGAAACTTGTGAAAATTGTTATTAAATCAATTAATTCAAACAGATTTTCAAAATTAAACAAAAATACAATTTCCCTAACTTGAGAATTACAAATAAAAATGTTGACACCAGAAAACAGCAGTAGGTTTGTTAAATGGACCCTAAGATACAGAAAAGCACCATAACATAAGGATTCTATAAGGAAACATAACTAAAGATGTGTAACATTTTAAAAGACCTCAAAGAACAAAGAACAAACTCAAACTCAATCCAAAAGGCCAACAGTCTGTCCAGAGTGAAGCAGATTCTCACCTGAACAATTCATCTCCCCTCTGAATACAAATACACAGAACAGGTAAAACAAACGATCGACTGAGGCCACAACCCCAGAAGTCAGTTTATATTTTATATTCAACACTCACAGTAATTAATCTCCCTCAACAGTTACAAAGGCCAAATCTCACTGCTCACATAAATCACTCAAAATAAAACCTCATCACTATAAAAAAAGCAAAATCACCTATTTACAGTACCAAGTAGGGGTTGCACCGACTAGTCGACTAATCGACTAGTCGATTCTTTTCTCTGCAATGACTTTTTTCTTGGCCAGTCGANTTTTCCAAGGAAATGAAAGAAGATGGTCCAGGTGAGTTCACCAGAAAGCTCAAATTGTATAAAAATGTAAATAATTTAACAAAAAGAAGCTGTAAATTACAGCATAGGCTCCCGCAATAGGGACGTTGCGTGGCGCGGTGGTTAGCGCGGCGCCCCGCATATAGAGACTTTAGCCCGCAGTAGTCAGGAGTCAGACTCCCGTCCTCCAGTCGCTGGGCCCATCAGGCCTCTCCGCTCTCTCTGACCCCTTACTATCAGATTACTGTCAAATAAACGAGTGTAGAAAAAATACTTTAAAAAAAAAAAGACTAACGTGCTACAATGCGACATGATGTCGGGGTTTTTTTTTTATCCCCCAACTGATCAGCGTCAACCTGCTACTGAAGCTTCTAACCAGGCAGCTTTACGCTCTTATAAAATATAGTTTAACAACATCTGAAAACTAAGTCCAAGCTTCATCCTGAGAATCTGATAGAGCCGATCTCTGCCTCCGTCTGCATGTCGGTTCAGAGCCGAACCGACTCTAGTCAGCAGAGCTTCCTGATGCGCATCGGGCGGAGGAGCAGCGGGAGGAGCAGCGGGAGGAGCAGCGGGAGGAGCAGCGGAGGCTTCGTAGAATTAAACTGTAACCAAACGGGATCCGTTCATAATAAGTTTGGTTTGTGATGCTTCAAAGCACCATGTGGTCAGTGTGATAATTTGACTCCTATATGAGTAACTATCCAGAGATCATCAGTATCAGCCGGTGTTTGGGGAAAAAAAAAAAAGTCAGGCCGGCTTTGTGAAACGAAATTTTCTCCGCTGCTCGCAAAGAATGATGCATCTATTGCTCTTTTAATTCAGCATAATAGACTTAGTAAAAGCGGGAGAAGGGGAGACGGTGAAGGGGTTAATATTTACCGTGAAAATAGCTCATAAAGCATCCAAGTTGTTGTAAGTTGTTGCGATTACGTCACTATGACGTAATCGCGACTAGTCGACATCGACTCGACTATTATCATGAAGTAGTCGACCTTAAAAAATATGTAGTCGTTCAACCCCTAGTACCAAGCTTATAATTTTGATGTTTTATTTATTTATTTGCTTATTTACTTTTACTTATTATTTGTCTACTAACATTACAAATTATTCCCAGGTGAGGTTATGAAGTTTTACTGCTATCTTTACAGCATCAGATGGGGCCCATGGCTGTTCCACAGAAATGATGGCACATATGTGCAGCTTAACGCTTAGAATCAGGGCCGGCCCAAGGCACAAGAAAACTAAGCAGCCACTTGGGCTAGGTGGAGCCCAATAGGTGGAGCTGACTTCTTTTTTTTTTTTTTTTTGTTTTGAGCCGGATTGCAAGTGTGTCTGTTGCTCTTAGCATTTCACTGGCAGAACAGATTTATTTCTAAAAGATATGTTAAGGGAAGATAGGTTTATAGTTTACGCATTTAAAGCTGGACCAATCACACTGCTGGCTCCTCTGCTCATTGCCTCGCCTGCTGCAGTAGCTGGATTAAGTTTACGTCTTTGCGGAAACCCGACACCTCCTTTCACTCAAACTGGACACAAGCTGAACTGTATGGATATTTACATCAAACCCCTGTGAGGAATTATGATTCTTTCCAGAGGTTTTGATCAAGGTGGGACTTTAAACACCACTCTGGTTGGCTCTAGTTGTACAGCTCTACGTGAACTTTGAATATAGAGGAACTGACTGGTGAACTGTGGTAAAGAAATGCTTCTAGGTCAGGGGTCCCCAAAGCCAGTCCTCTATGCCCGGCATCCTGCATGTTTAATTCTCTCCCTGGTTTATTGCACCTGGATCAAATCATGGCTCATTAGAGGCCTGAGAAGAACATTGACAAGCTGAAAAGGTTGTAACTACCAGCAGGGAGAGACTAAAACATGCAGGATGTCGGCCCTGGAGGACCGACTGTGGGGACCCCTGTTCTAGGTGCTCATCTCACTCAGACCGGATCCTCTTCATCTCAGAGGAATCAGTGCACTTGACTGGGACCTTTGACACATCCTGGCCAACCAATCTAATCGATTGAAATGGCTTTTCCGAATTGATATTGAAATGGAAAAATTCATTAAAATTCAGTGATGTGTAGACATTTTTACCTTTACATTTTACCACTAAATCTAAATCAGTCTGCAAAGAGAAGAAGTATAAGAAGTGTCAGTCCGATCACCGGTCCAGAAGATCCAGCTCTGCTTCCTCTGTCTAAGAGGATCCTTGACCCTGTGGAGGAGAACCAGCAGTGAGAACGAGGCGTCGGGTAGAAACTGAAGAACAAAACATCTTCTAACATCAAAACGAGGCTGTCAGTGGAAACTGGCTTCACTTGGTGCTCAGTGACAAATCAGGTCTTTCTTTGTTGTGCAGGAAGAGATTTTCTCCAACATGACCTGAGTTTTTGATTGTTGAACCACAGGATCAGCTTCTCTTAAGACTATCTGTTCTATTTTTATCAACCTAAACCAAGTGGAGACATCTCCATCTGGAGCTCCACAGCTTCCAGCATCTCTGCCAACCTTCCCTCAGTTCCCATCTTTAGTCAACATCTGAAATAAACCCTGAACATGATCATTCAGATTCCAGGTCCAAGAAATCACTTGGCTTGATGAGGAACTTCTCTGGACGGCTGACCTGTCAGGTAACCATCAGGTGAAGAGCAGTGGACAGACCAGACTGTCTCAGCAAAAGCATCAGCCGACATCTGGACTTCATCCGATGTGCCAACACCAATCTGAGAAACTCAGAGCTTTAGAGGGAAACTCACTGAGCCAGGAGCCTGGATCTCTAAACCTGGACCTGACTTCAGCTCCAGGACTTACATTCTGTCTGATCTCTCATCTGTTTGCAGATGATGTGATGCTGTTTGTATCTGTAAGTTAAACTGATGTGGTGAAGAAGAAGCTGAGCTGAAAGACAAAGATAAGCTACATACCTCTATGGGTCTGTTAGGTGAAAAACCCTCAGTCAGGATTATTTAACACTGTGTCCATGAGATTAGAGCCTCAGGACCAGAAACCCATGAGCAGGTCAGATCCAGAGTGAGTTGGACTCTGACATCAGGCAGTTTCATAACAAGGATAGGAAACCATGAACAATGGAGACACAGTGTGACTCTGAGCAGCTGCAGTAAACAACATCTAACCCTGGATATCCAGACTGCTCCATTGGTGAGACTTGATAAAGACAGAGCATGACAATCAGATTATTAAAGAGCTTATATAATTTCCTCCACTCCCAGCTTTGGATGAGTAAAAGAAGGATGAAGAACATCTTATGGTCTTAGAAAACATGATGACCATGATGCTGAAATCTGGTCCAGACACACGGACAGACAGACTCACCTCCAGCAACATTCAGGTTGACGAAGAAAACTTGATTTAAATTCGTGTTGTTTGTTCCAACATAAAAGACTCGACATTTGTAGGTTCCTCCATCTTCAGGCACCACGTTCCTCAGAACCAAAGATACGTCTCCGTTCTTCATCTGTCTGTCCTTCAGATCCGCCCGGTTCTTAAAAGATGGATGCTGTTGATCTGTGACAAACTGTGAATCTCTGAACAGAAGAACACGATATGAACCCACATTATCACTGGTCCAATCTACTACATCGATACGTTTGCTGTTCGTAGGCTGACATGGTAGAATGGCTTCCTGTCCAGGTTTCACTGTGATGTCGACCTGATCTGAGAGAGAGGAAACAAGACATTAAAGACAGACTGATTTCTGAGTTTCAGCAAAAGAAGCACTGATGAATAATCTGGTTGGATCATAAATAAGTTACAGAATATTTAAACAATCTGGTTAAGCTCAGCTGTTCTGGACTGTGAAGCAGTGAGGCTCAGTGGACTCAAAAATATGATATTCCAGTTTTCAACTTAAAGTTTTCATGTCGAGATGCATTTTTAGTATTGATTATGTTTCTAAAAATAAATATGAGTGAATATTAAAAACAATAAGAGAGGTCAGCTCAACCTTGTTACCAGAAAGACTGGTTAGTTAACTGGTCACCAGTCTGACGTCTATCCCAGTGATTTATATGAAGGAATCCAGATCCATGGTGACCCAACTCATCCTCTGTGATCCTCCTTTGAGATGCTCCAGTCTGGTAGAAAACTGTTGGTCTCACCAACAAAAACTAAACATTATAAATAACCTTTATAGTATGTAATTATATAAATAGATTTAGATTTTGAATAAGAGATTCCTCAAATAGATAAATTGTCTATTCACCTATTTAACAATATTTTTAATACAGTGATCTCAATAATGTCTTTTTGCTAGTTCAACATTTATGAAGTTGTTGTTTTATGGGTTTAATTTGTAAATGTTGTAGAGATGATTTCTGTCAGATGTCAAAGACTGTGGAGATGGATCATAAACTCATCTCATCTACTGTGGTTGATGTCTCGTTTTTCACAGATTGTCACACTCAGTCTAACTTTTTTGTCACTTAGAAAAGAAGCTCAAACAAGGTAAAGCTCCGTTAACGTCATGTTAGCAAAGCTAGCTGTACAGAGATACCTAAGCATTTGTGATGAAGAAAAAGTTGTCACTCATTGCACTGAATTATTGTGCAGAGGTGTTGACTGACTTGTCGCATGTATGGGACAACGCTGTGTCCAAAAGTCTGCACTATAGTGATGTGACATTCAGGAACAGCCCAAATCTTCTGAACAAATCTTTACTTAGAAAATAGGGCTGGATTGTCGCTGAGAGCTGATCTTTGTTCTTGTAATGCTCTGCGTACACTGCAGTAGCTATCATTATTTTATTTAATCATGTACATTGATATTTTTTAATTAACAAATAAATAAATCACAAGAACAAGACAGAATGCACATTGCTCTTTGTTTTTGTTCAAAGTGGCAGCTGTAATGTCTGCCATGTTGTCAGACCACCTGGCTTCATGTAGCAGAAGAGAAGGTGAAAACAGTCATGGTGACGCCTTGTGTTTGGTTTCTTCTTGCTTGTTGCTCCTTGGTCAGTGTTCATAGTGGAGCGTTATTTACCGTCAGGTCTTTGCCTCAATTGCTATGTTTAATGGTGCATAAGGTGATGGTTTCTGACATGAGCAATATGGGCAAATGCCCATTGCGTCATCTTTTTAGGGATGGCAGGAGACGACCGTGGATTGTAGCACAAAGATGGAAGCACTTCATTTTAATATTGTTAAAATTTATTAAGTATTTGATATCTAGGTGTTTTATGGGAATATGGATCTTTCAGATCATTTTGAGAAGCTATTTTGATCATATTTTGCATTTTATTCTGTCCAGCGGGGCGCTGGTCTTGGTCTCGACTTGGTCTCAGACCCTAAAAGTCTTGGTCTTTGTACTTTGGTCTTTGTCTTTGTAACTTGTTAGGAAGTTACAAAGTTCAGTAAAATCACTTAGAAAACAGTACAGCAGATTAATGATAATACAATTACCCTGTAGGCTAATCAATGCATATTAGAGAACATGAAAATAAAGCAAATCAAAAAAATCACCAAATAAAGGAAAATGACACCAATTGATAATGTTCTGTTTTATCTTTGTTCTGAATGTATCCATCTTAATTCAAATTCAAAAAGACATTATTAATCCCAAAGGAAAATTAAACAATTTAAATAATAACAATAATGTAAACTCCCCAGGTCATTTCTTGTTAGTTTTTTCTCTTATTAATCTGTTGTTATTTGTAGGGTAACAGAAAATTTGCACTAATTTTTTGGTGTTTAATGTTTGTTCTGAATTAGTTGGTGAATAAAAATAAAAACTTCTATAAAGTTCTAGAGTTGAGTAGTTGAACAAAATCAACCAGCAAAAGATAGAAAACAACAGAAAACAGCGGCAGGAACAAACTGAACTCTGTCGTACAGATCGATCTGAGCCCCTAAAACTTTACTGCCATAAACATCAACATTTCCTCAGTAAAGGAGGTTAGTGTGAGTTTCTAAAGTGTTTCAGCTGTTTAGGTGGAACTTACCAGAAAATGTGTAAGAAACGCCTGACACCAGAACCAGAACCAGCAGCTGCGTTAAAGTCGTCATGATGAAAAACAACCTTCTTGATCAGAGGACGTGTCTGAACTAGAAGCTGCAGAAGTAAAGCAGTTCAGGTATTTCCTCATTTTCAAAAACAGCTGCCTTTGCAAAGAAGCTGGATTATTTCAGTCAAAACTAAACTCTAAAAAAAATGTAATTTCTCTCAATAAAACAACGTTTTTTAAGTATTTTGAAGATGATGGATGAAATCAGACACCAGTTAAAACACCAGTTAAACCAGAAACACAGTCCTAGACTGGTCAAACTTGAACTGGGTTTATTATTTACTGAAGGTCTGTTTTATTCTTCCACAAGCAAAAGTGTTTAAATCTGGACAGAAAAATAAACCAACTCTTTGGTTTGTTACTATTTTATGAGCAAAAGCATAAATTACATTATTATGTATTCAATTCATTATTAAATCCAAAATAAAACATACAAAATAAGAGCAATGACAACTTCTAACAGGATCTTATCAGGATTTGAGTAACCCTTCAGATCCACCCTCCTCCAACATGTCTATTCCTGCAGCAGTTGTTTTAATGGCTGTTTTAAGTTTGGACTTAAGGAGACAAACTACCTTAAAATCTGTCCATCCATGATCTGAACACACTGATCCTTC
>CAEGAF010144775.1:0-28811 GCA_903067075.1 Micropoecilia bifurca
ATATATAAACAATTTTTTTAACATGTCTATCATGAGGTGTGGTGATTGGTGGTGAGGAGATACGCAGAGACCCAGGTTGTGAAGTAATTGAAGAAATTAATGAAGAGCTCGACAGACTCAAGGAAGAAGATCACACAGAAAGACCTCAAAAATAAACACAGAAACACGGATCATAACAATGTCTTTTTTTTAGTTCTTCAGTTTTCCAGAGATTTAGGTCTTTGTCTTTCTGGTGGGGGTACAAGCTAATTTTGATTAATTAATGACATTGTTTTTAAATAGTTTAACACAATTATTTATAATTTTTTATATGCAAAAGTAGTGAACCAGAACCTTTGTACTCATGAGTTTCTGACACATCTGTGAATCAAATGCACAAGCAACATGCAAACAACAGCAATCCTGGGCACACTGAGGGTTACTTCTTTCCTTCAAAAAGTGATCTGATAGGACCAAATGTATGCAAAAAGGAGTCACTGAAGGTCTTCAAGCCTAAATTACCATGTCGATGCAAAGCATGTAGTGTTAACCACGGATTTCCCCTACTCTAATGTCGAGGTCCATAGTCCACATTTCTAAGGAGTTTCCAGAAAACTTGAAAATTAAATATGATTGCTAGCACTTCGCATGGATCTGATTGTTAAATAACCTACAGAACAGATTATAAACAAATATCCTTGTTGTTGAGCTCATATGTTTATTTATTCAGTAAATTAGCAGCAAAAATTACTGAATAAATGTCCCCAACACAGTTTTCAAACTCCAGTCATCGATATTCTCTGCAACATTTTGATGTGGTCCAAGTCTAACACCTAATATATAGAACTGAATTACCTCCTCGTGCACTAACATTTTAGAGTTTTGCTAATGACTTATTTATGTGATTCAGATGTGTTCATCTAAAAGCCGCAGGACACTGGCCCTCAAAGACTGGAGCTTGACTTCTCTACCTTAGAGAAATGTTTACAAAATGAAGAGCAAGCTCAGAAGAATGGCAGCAATAGAGTTTGTGTATCACCCTGTTTGATCCACATGGCACTGGTTACGTTTCCACACAAATCAATGTATCCCACTTGCTCAAATGGAGTCAAACCGTAAATTGATAACTTCACTAGAAAAGTAGCTTAGCCAAACGATAAAACACAGAAACATTATTCATTGTTTTCAGGAAAATGTTAAAAAGTAGAATCTTGTCCCATCTACATTCTAAAATATGAAATTAATTTATAGTACATGACCTTCATCTGCTGTACCAAATTTACCCATTTCACTTCTGAACCTTACCTGAGTAATTCTAGATGACTTTAGTTAAGTAAACGCGATGCAGTGCTGAATATTATCTGAGATTCTTAGGTGGGATAAATGCACTAAAGTAGTGAAAACACCACGGACATCATTCAAGAAGAGGCCACATCTGTTAAAGTGGACAAAATGACACAGGGTATCACTGTAGCAGTTCTGTTTTTAGTTTGATTTGCAATTAAATTGTTTGGCACTGTTAAAATCCATTTTAAATTCAGATTTAAAACATCAACAAAATAAACAAAAAGTGCTGCTTGATGTGAATGGGTTTGGAAAGCGATGGATGTTTGTGTTTTTTTTTTTTTTTTATTGTCTTCCACAAATTCCCTTCCATGTCTGAAAATTGGTGTCCTAAGAATTGCTTTGCAGTAATAGTCAACAGTTTTGTATCCCCTGCAGCATTCAAACTTGTGTTTACCACCAGGCTCCCAGCTCTTCAGCATTCATTATGTCATGTAAAATTAACAAGTAAAGCCCCAGTCCCAGCTGCTGCTATTTCCGCCTTCGTATTACCTCTGCCAGTGGGGAAAAGCCCAAAAACAAATATTTATTTTCTCTGAATTGTAGTGATTCATTACATGTATGAATGGATGATTTTCTGAAATATATGAGATATTGATTTTATAAATCTTTGTCACACTTTCGTTGCAAGTTAAGATGTAGACATCACTTTTACAATGTATATATAATGATCATTTTGCTTATCCTCTCTTCTTCATTTGGTATAATTTGTTAACTTGTTTTCTTGATAGAAATGTTTTAATCTCTTCAGGTCGCTACTTGTGCATAGATCCCCTTCTTTGCCATTTTTACATTAGTCTTTGCAGCTACAGTCTTCTTTTATCTATCTTTCTGGTATGCCCTCTTCAAGGAGTTAAGACATTACAGAGATCCTCTCCTCTCAGCCTGTATTGATTCACAGCTCTGCTTACTAAAATCAATCAATCACCAATTCAATCAAAATAGAAACTGGAGATAAGAAGAACATGGGAGCGGAAAGAAAAGAGAAGACAGACATGGAATAAAAAGAGAAACTAGATTGAAGTATAATAATGAAGAACTTTTAAGGGTTTAAATGAAAGCCATCGAATCAACCCTTGATTAAAAGAAATTGAAAAAAAGGAAGTGGAAAAGCTAAAACTGGGGATACATTCAGACACAGAAAGCTGCACTTTGAAGAAAAGATCGAAAAAAAACCGTCAACATGGATTTGATGCATTCACCAAACTTCAGCAAAACATTTTATCAGACAACAATGTAAAAGAACCTTGATGCGTGTGTTTGTGCGTGTGTGTGTAAAGTGCCCTGATGCTTATTGACTAGTCTGAGGAAAAGGTTTTTCTTGATTGAGGAGATGGAACTGTGCCAGGGAGAAGAGACTAAGGCATGATGGGGCAATCAGAGCCACACTTTCTCTCTCAGTTACTGTAATTTCATACAGAGCCTCCTAGCACACACATCGTTTGGCAGACAGATAACGGTGTCTGGCGTCATTAACCTGGCATGCTTCTCATTCATGCAGATTAAAGATGCTGCCCATTCTAGCTCTGGATTGATCTGAGGTGATTTTGTAGTTTCTGAGTTGTTTTCACTGGAGAGGATATCCACTAGTAGCAAAATGTCAACAAAGCTGAAAATGTAAAGACTAAATTTAAGTGCTGTAGTTAGTGACAGACCTGTCTTAGACTGTGAGGATTTTACAATATAAGAAACAGAGTGCCTTTAAAAATTATTCACCTGCCCAGCATCCCTACACCCCTAACATACTATAGTCACATTCAAACTACAAACTTCCATTTTGCGGGCTTTGGTGTGAATAATCAACACATAAAATAGTACATAAAAATTAAATGGAAGGAACATTAGTGAACAAAAAATACTTTAAAGGCAAAGGAATAAAACAGATGGGAAAGATTTAGAGACATTTAAAGAAAGACTAGGCCATAAAACAAGATTTCTAGCTTTCAATATCTCACAGAGCAATATGCAAGCCTGATTAACCTGAAAAAAAGATTAATCAAAACCTGATTGCCCACTTAAATTGACAGACTGTACAAGCAGTGCATTAGTCATGGAAGCAGCAAAGAGCTTCTTGGAAACTTTGGAGGAGCTGGAAAGATCCAAAGCTCAGATGAACAGTGTGTTGAAACATCTATTTGTCTCCTCCAAAAATGTAGCCTTTATGGAAGAGGAGCAAGAAGAAATAAATTCTTTAAAGTCGTAAGAGCTCCCATTTTAAGTTTGCTACACACCAAATTGTAGAATATTCCGCCACATCAAACCAAAAACACATATTTTCCCTACTTAGAAAATGCAATGTGTTGGTTGTCACACAAAATAATAAAATAGGCAATGTGGCTAAATGTCAGCAAAACTAAACAGGAATTAATACTTTTGCAAGGAACTGGATGTTTTGAAGACACATTAGAAAAAGAGCAAAACAAATAAAATTTACATAAACATTTGTTTTTTTATTTTGTTTGCTCATTTTGTTTATTTTGACCAAATTTAATCTTTAATTTACAATTAAAAATACTTGCTTAAAATAAAACATGCTTTGAAACTCATTTTCTGAAAACCTAAAAAAGGAACTAAAAGTGAGATTTCAGTCCTTGCTTTTCCAACGTCTTATTCTTGGGTGTATTCCTGTCAGCTGTTGTGCGGTAATGTGGCAGTGAATGTGGCCTGGAAGAAAACAGTGCACTCTGCACGTCAACCCTGCTGTGATGGTGTTTGGGTCACCCTTACCTCCGAGGTGATAGGTTCCTCCAGTGGTGATGCTGAGAGGCGAGGTGGAACGCACAGCCGACACTTCCTCACCATCCACTGTCAACATCGCAAAGTTCTCTTTGGCGACCAGGCGTACGGCGTGCCACTGGCCATCGTTGAGGCTCGAGCCTGGTGATTTTGAGAGGAAGTGACAAATATGTCACTTGTTGTGTTTAGACAACACAAGATTTCTATTTTCCTTCTTGGTGAGAGGGGCTGGTAAACATTGCAGAAAGAAAGTAACGTCATTTCAAATAACTAGTTACTGCAAAATATGTGTCAGGATTGCCGTCACACTAAGACTTGATGGATCCTTATGGATTTAGCGCACGGATAGTCAAAGTAAGAAAAAACCAAGTTATTTCGGTCATGTTTGTATCTTTCTCAACATCTACTCTGTACAACATTCATTTTTCTCCACGTTGAAGGCATTTTTGTTTGTCTGGCCATTGTGAACCTAACAGCACTTCAACTTATACTACAGATACAGTTGCACACGTTTTCCCCTCAGGTCCTCTTCCTCCTTTTCAATCCTATATCCTTCTACAGGCACCTTCCAGTCTCGGGGCCTCTTTGTCTTTAACATGTGTCGTTCTCTGTGTATATCAGAGTGGTGTGCATGTGTACTGGATGAATACAAGGTATGTGTTCTCCTTTTTCTCCTTTCCCTTGTAGCTGTCCATTAAATATGAGTGATGTTTTAGCAAGGGGTATTACTAGTGGAGCTGAAAGAGAAGCCCACTCACTCTCCTCACCCTCTCTTCTACGTATCACCTTTAGTGACACTAACACCGATCCATTCTTCCATCCTCGCCTGCATCTTTGCACCGTTGTCTTTCTTTCTTCTGCATTTAACTTTTTCCTTCTTTTTTTTTTCTTCCCCAAGTATCTTTGTACCCATCTCCACTGTCCCTTGAGTACGATACAATTTTATTTTTTCAATTGTATTCAGCTGAGTGCTCGTCAGATTGTAATATATCAATATTGAGGACACTGCAGCAAAAAGTTCAAGGTACGGTCATCTGCAAATCACCCTCAGTAGCGAGGTCTGCCTGCCAATCAATACACATGGCTTGACATGCTGCCTATGTCAATAAATTTGAACCATATGTGTAAGAGCATCTGCTGCCGTTTGGTAGCTCTTTTACTTTGTGCTTGGTAGGATCTGTGTGAGTCGTCAGCGCTACCCAGACACACATTTCCCTTGTTTATTTCTTCCCAGAATGCACTTGACGACCCTCGCTTTCATAGCAGCAGGGAGTCCACACTAATCAACCCTCCTCAGCAGGGGGTCCAAGTGTGTCAGTGTATGTGTAGATATGTATGTGGTCAGACGGTATCCAAAGAAATTAAGAGCCAAAATGCCCGCCTGCAGTGAGTGTGATCACAGTGGGCATGCTCAGGCCACTGCAGGTTGTATATTCAAAAAACTGAAGAATACATGCAACAGTCTTTCTTACTGCTCTGAAAAGACTGTGATAATGATATTTTTTGAGTGATTTCTGAAGGTTATGAACCCAAAAACAATTGCATACAATAAAATAGCTATGCTTTGTGCAACTGATAACACGCACATGAATAGGTTCTGGTAGAAAGTGACTTGATAACATTCTGTCTGCCTATGTATTGGTTTTGATCAAATCTCCTGCTGGCATTGAGTTCCATCACATCTCCTTTTATAACGGCTTTAATGCAATGGAAAATAGGCACCATAAAACCCATTGTCCTCTGATCGGTTCACCTGCATTAGCTTTAAATATTAATCTTATCAGTGGTAGCCGTGGTACAGTACTTTCTGATTTAAAGCAGTAAACTCACAAAAGCCAATATGAACTTCAAATTTCACATTTGTGCCTTACAAACGTCACTCATGGTTGGGATTGTAGTCGTGTTTACGTGTTACACGCTCTCCTTTGGATATTCTGCAAAGTCTTGAACATCACCGGCAGCATCGATTTAACCAGCATCTTTAAAACATGCTACCATGGGGCTTCATTTTCAGAATCACTATAGTTACCTTTAATTAAATACCACTTTGCATGCTACAGCTAAAAGTAGCAATGCCTGAAAAGTGAAAAATGACATAAACCTTGATAAACATAACATTTTGAGAAAATATTGCTTGTTGTTTCTGATGGGACAGCGGGAGTCAGTCCTTCACAGCATGACTGAAAGTGTGATCTGCCAACCGCTGTGCAGGCAGGTGAAATGGATCCGTTGCATCTCTTTTTACCTACGGGTTTGTGCTCCTGTCAGTTTCAATGCCTCCATGTGAGACGTTGTGGTTGTAAGATGTTCTCTAAGCTTATTTTAGGGTTGTGCTTGCAGCCCTGAGTGCAACACACTCAGCAGAAATTAGTAATTTTACCTGATGTTAGTCTTGTTCTGCTGATCAGATCAGGACTAAAGATACACAGCTGCTAAAGAACACAATGGATGATTTTCATTTAGAATCAGAAACTGTTGATTATTTTAAACTACTTTGAAAGAAACACTCTAAAAAGGTTTAATCAGATGTAAACAGCACCAGAAAGCAGTGGCATGAACCATGTCACATCATGTCATCGTGCAACAGAACAAAATGTGAGGACACCAACAGCTAGTGGCAATTTCAATATGTTTACAGAAAACAGACAATATGTTTCCCAACCTTTGTCCTGAAAAGAATGTCTAATAATGAGGATTACTCTGCTAGTGGTGTTTTTGCCCCCTCTGGCTGCAACATGTGCTGAATAAGAGGATGGAGACGCCAAGCAAAGTTTACAGATGGACAGACAGGCTGGGGATGATATCAGGGATGAGCTTAGAGCTCTGAGACACATGTTGGTGGAACAGAGGGTGAAGCTGAGGAATACTAAGAATGGACTGAAAACCCAGAGAGAGAGGGAGAGTGGTTGTTCAGGAGATGGAAAATATAGAATATAAAATATGCGTCTCACCAGAGTAAATCGAGAATGAATAATAACATCAAATATTTACATTTTCTTTTAATTATAGGTGGATACATTTATTACCTAATATATCAATTAAATGATAACTGGTTAAATCAATAAAAGATTGCTCAAAATCCGTACTTTGTTCAGTACGGATTTTGTACTTCTGTACTGCTGCTATGATTGAAGAGATCATAGCATCTCTTCAAAGTTGTGTGATCTACAGAATAAAAACATAAAAATATCTATCTTTGTGTCGTTTCAAATGTTTACATCCTGATTTCACAGAAACTTTAAAGCGTAGTTTCTCTAAATGCTCATCTGAGACCATTCAATACAGAAAGTTCACTTGTCACAGAGTCTCCACAAATATCGAAGGGTGTCTACCAAGCCACAGGTCTGCATTACTGAACGCACTGTAGCATTACATAGGATTTGGACATGGCCAACATTTAGATTCCCGTTACGTGCTGTTCACTGGACCGGCATGAAATAACTCTAGTGGACATTACTGCTGCGTCTCACAAAAAAAGATGGCTGTCAATCAATCAATCAATCAATCAATACAGCACTTTACAACATCCAGAACATGACCAAGTCATGTACTTGCAAAATAAAAACAAAGCTAAACCAACATACACTCTAAATAAAAAACGGAATAAAGATATACACAATTAATTAAAAAATTATAAGTAACTCCACCTGCTAAAATTTCTCATCTGCATAGTGAAGCGATCTTCTGTTCTACAAACTGAGGTTTTTGCAGGAGAAAGAAAAACTAAAGAATTAATTAACTGTCTCTAAGTTTGTATCTAAGTGTCCAAATGGGAATGTGCAAACTTTTCCTTTTTCACTTTATTGGTTTTCCACAACATTAGTAAGCTGAGCTACAAAGCAAACTATCATGTTCTAAACATTAAAAAATTCAAAGTAACCGAGACACCCATTTGTACGCTAAATAACACTAGATTATCTAACAAGTTGGGTTACATGCACACTGCTAAAAACCAATCCCTTGTACAAACTTTCGTACAAAGAATATGGGCTCTAGCCTATTGATAAATGATTGCTTTCTGGAGGTGTGGGCTGAGTTGAGGTTTGCAATTTTACCCAATTGCTAACATTTGCCCGTGACGTTTATAATTTGGCATTTCGACGCTATGAAGTGAAGAGAGAAGTGCTGAGCACTGAATGTAAAATTTGGAAGCATGGCCAACACAGACTGAATGGCTTTGTTCATTTCCTCTGCTGACATTGCAAAAGCTAAAGACAGACTACAATTCTAAATAAGTGCAGATAAGCGACGTCATCATTCACAACTTCTCTTTCTGTATGCTGATTGGACTGGTCAAAAATTGATCGGAGGCAATCCGAGTCAAGGGGAGAAAGTCAAGACTACCGAAAGCAATTTTTATTGTTTTTTTAAGTGGAATTGCACAGGAAGGAAATGGCCAGTCTAGGTTACATCCATTAGCTATCCATTAAAATAATGCAGATTGTAACCCTTTCTTCTGTTATGATGGGTATCTATAAGAACTATTAACTTATTTCAAATTGTATCTCCCTTGGTTAAGACAAAAAATTATGGATTAAAGGTTTTATCCAATGATACAGAAATTTGTGATGGACATAAAGATTAATAGTCTTTGTAAATATCAAAACAACGTTAAGAGATGTGATTTTAGTGATTGCTCTGAGCATTTTAATAAATAAATTCTATCAAAACAATGAAAGCCCTTTGAAGTTTGGCTGCACTTTTCTGTTCCTCTTTCAGATTTCCGTTGAACTGCTATGGCAGTTTTCCTCAAATTTTTCTCTCGTTATGGATTATTAGACTTTGATCCAACATAAATGCTAAACATGGATTCTGTAAAGTGTAAATTCATGGAGGCCTCTGAGATAAATTGAAGAGCCTTGCACAACTTCGCAGCCAACCTCACAAAGCCTCTGAATATGTCATGTTAAGCTTTGCCTACACACTCCAGAAATTAGCATAATGACACAGTGATATACACATACACCCAAAACAAAGCAAGCGAAAAAAACAACTTAGTATTGTAATTTGGGGCGGCTATAGAGTTGTTCCTCCCTTAATCTGTGCCCTAGGCATTTTCATTATTGTAATGTTGCATGCTTCGTCTTCAGACGGTGCAGTTCATCTCATGTGTCACTGATAGAAGTCCAGAATCTCAAGCTAACATGATGGTTGTGAAGGCTAGCGTGTAGAAAAAGAAAACATACATGCACAGTTTTAACATAGAAAAATAGTTAAGATTTGGGATCAGAAAGCCCAATGTACAAGACATCCTCTAACTTTACAATAAAGATGTATGTCATTCTTTTAAAATACAGAAACTGTGGGATGACAAAAAAAACAAAACAACAACGTGGTAATAAAAGGTCTGATTGCCAGAAAATATGGATATAATTAAGATCTAAACCCTTTTTACAGAATGAGAGGGAGAAATATATATTGCGGTAACCATAGAAAAGCAATATACCACAAATGATATATGTTACTAGCATATCTAGCGTAAATTTGAAAAAAAGTAGGTGGTAGAGTTATATACCAAGAAACTTAATACAACTAATCCTTTTCAGATCAAAATTACATCATCATCAGTGAGCAGAGAGTGCCACTGTACTGCTGGCACTCTCTTAAAGCAGTTACATCAACTTGCATAAAATTGCATTTACCATAATATTTTAGAGGGTGACCTTTATTGATTAAGAAACATGCATGGCAGCATTTGTATAAAGCTAGTTTACAATTTTGACTATTTCATATATTATTTAAACAACTTTTATTTCAATGAAAAGCAGTACTCACTAAGTATTATACACAATACTTAGTGAGTATTGTGTATAATTTTAGACTAAAAAAAAAAAAAAAGCAATCCACAGAGAAAATTCAGTCTTAAGACTATTGTCAGATGGAATATAATTATTGGGGTGTCCTAATGAGCCAACATGTTCCTTACTGGTATGCTTTGTTTGTTTTTATTTGCTTATTTTTTTTTTTTGCTTTGTTTTATGAGAACATATCTAGCGAGTTTACTTGCAAGTGAGAAAGACTATTAGAAGTCATCTGAGCTCCTACTGTGTCATTGAAGCCAGAAGCCTGGTGGGTTTCTTTTTAACAGACACTAGTGACATAGTCAAAAGAAGAAGCGTGCGTTTGCATCTGGAATATTTGTGTTCATGAATTCTAGTAATACTGATGTAATCGCAGGCTAAAGCTCAAATAGCCTAAAGGCTAATTTGTAATAATCCCAACTCCTGGGCATAATGGTCTATTACAGCAGCAGTGGACAGAATAAATAACAGTGTGTCTCAGGACAGCAAAAGATAGAGAAAAGAAAGAATGAAAGGGGAATACAAGACTTCAAAAGGAAAGCGTGTAACAGGGCTTAGAGAAGAGTAAACAAAATAAAAGAGGTTTGCAGAACACATTTTGTTGAAAAAAACAAAAAGATATTTCTCCTGTTTCAGTGTTTGAAAAATTCCAGCTGTACACTTTACTATTTAAATATGGCAGCAGAATGGATAAACCATTTATTTTGCTATGAAAATCATGTATTATGTTAAACTGTATCAAATTAGTGTAGGAGCAAAACATCATTTGGAAAACGATTGTCAATTCTTTTGTCAACATAGCTGGAAAACCTAAGTCAACACTCTCACAAACACTCCACAATGTTGCTTTAAATGTGGTAAAAACAAAGTGTATTGGCTCTTAAATCAATCCTTAACCAAACAATAATAATATTTATAAAATATCACTGGATGGTAATAAACATTCAACAGCAAAATGGTTATTATTTCAAGCTTTGTCCTGGTAAAATTATTCAATTTGTGATTAATATAGATTACATCGACATGCATCATGATGTACCAATGATAATTGGTTAATTGGATTATTATTTTTCAACTGAATAAATCAAATTGAATTATAATTTCGGAATAATTTATTTTAATTAATAGGGTTTAAGACTTGATCTGATTCTGTGATTATACTGATGAGTAAATATTTAGCAACACTTAAGTGTTACAAAATGGGACTGCTGCATAGAGACAAAAATGAACACTTAAGTAACCCACCTGATAGTAAGTCCACCCGGTAATTTTTGGCTTCTGTCGTAACGTTGATATGAACTATAATTTTGCCTTCTTCAAGGGAGATTTCTAGCGTCCCATCATCGAGATTACTGAAGAGCAGAAGGCCATCAGGGTTCCACGTACGAAACTGGAAGCCCACAGACACCGTGTTGTGGTTGGCTCGACCAGGTAGCTGCAGGAAACTTGTTGCGTTGAAAAAGACTGGAAAGGTGTGTGTCTCCACGCAGGTGAAAGACAGATTACGCTGCTAGGACAGATTGGAAAATAAAGACAAGAAACAAGAGGCAAAATAAAAGCAGCACATTATGATTTGCTTTTAATACAGTCTACCTCTGACATCCCCAACAGTTGCTAAATTGAACGACTGTGCACACTTCACTAAGTCCTCTGCCTTTGGCTCATACAGTTTTTCGTATCGGAGTAAGGCAGGATTCTGTGTGAATTCTGTTTGCTGGGGAAAAATCCCCCCCAAAAATAAAACAAACAAACAAAAGAAAACACCTCTCTGGAATTTGGGCACTAATTTCACATGAGGACTTCCAGCCTCGTGTTCGTAATCAAATCTTTGCCAAACATACAATACTGTGTTACCTTACTTGATTGCATTTCTATGTTTAATTTTCTAAAAGCTTAGAACCAATCAGTTTGACTGGAAAGAAATGACTTTGTGAATCAGGGATAGGTAGAGGTGTGGCTGTGATTAAGTTCATTCATTTATTCAACCAGGTCATAGAAGACGTTATATTGGTTGTGTGAAAATGCAGAAAAACAGGGAGAAATATACAATGTGGATTTAAGATTGTCACTGTTGAGAGCTTAGGCGTAGAGATAGTATCTGTTGTCTAAAATAATATACAAAAGAGAAATAAGGACAAATTACTCAAAAATAATTAACTATTCAAGGCAAAACAGTACTTGATTGCAAATCATATGGAAAATAGCCTGTATAACATTGTACAGTTGGACTGCAAAGCTCCACAGACGAATAAATAGATGCACAGAAAGCAACTTTTATTGACTAATAGCAGTTCACCAGAAGTATCACAGGGCCTGAGGCCAAGCACACCAAGCACAGTGGAAATAGATGTGCTCTTTAGTTAGAGCTAAAATTTGAAGAGCAATTTATATCTAGACATGTTGCTGTGAGTACCCTGAATCTGTACAGGGTTTGAATATTATGTTTCTAGAGTGAACCACAAGGAACAATCACCTTTTGTTCTCCATGGAATGAGAAGGAATGTTTGTTGAATTTTGGTAATTTTATTTTACTTGGCCCCACATTTACCAAAGTGTGCCAATTAGCACATCCTCAATGCGACTAACCAGCTTTGCACATATTCCAAAACAGAGTTGATTGTTACAAAGCTAAAATTATTTTATTTTATTAATGACCGAATTAGTTCAGCGGGTGAAGCACAAATTAACTTTGAGACAACAGAACATCAAGAAGTGCCAACATTTATTATTCTTAATTTTCACTTAGAGCTTAGTTCATTTGATGAAGACAAGAACAATGTTGATTTCTTTTTAGCAGCTTTTTTTTTTAATCAAAAAAATGTTCCACAATCAGCGTTGTGAAAAGTTTCCTTTGTACTGCTACACTAAGAGCATAAAAAGAAAAAGTCTGTTGTGCCTCAATATTTACAAGTCTTTTAAGTTGAGCACTTAAAAAATCTGGTTCAGTTGGTTAGAAGTTTCAAGCATGTTAGGTATTGGCTTTCTGCATAAGTGCAATTTCAATTGTCCATATTTTCAAAGTTTATCGCATCTACTTGTGCACATGCAAACAAGAATTCACTTACAAAGCTGGAAGTGTCTAGTTTCTTTCGGCGGGCCAGGTCTGTAATGTTGTCTCCGTTGTAGTTGATGCTCTCCATGCAGCCTTTGAAGTTTTTTCTCCCCCCTCCCACAGGCTTTCCACTGTATGGCATCCCCCCAAAACTTAACTAGAAGGAGACAAGCAGCAGAGAAGAAAGAGGAAAAACACACCATAAAAGATTTCATAGTAATTTAGCTATTTTGATTTTTAAATTAAGCCAGTCAGTATTTTCTTCCGGCAAATGGGCATAGTGATGCAGAATAAGATGATTCATTTGATGACAGCATTATTCTGTTTCAAAGTTCAACAACACAATAGAATAAAAAAATGATAGAAAGAAGAAAGAATACATATAACTTCACGGATTAAATAACGTGGGGTTATGTAGTGTCACGGCTGCAAAAGAGATGTTCTGATGATTCTTCATTGCATTATATTTCTTTTTGTCAGAAGACCTGCTCTAAATATATGAACCAAACAACACAAGGGGGTGGACTGTATCAGACAGGCCATGTCAATGAATCGATCTTTTTTTTTTTTAAAGCATTTTATGTGCAGAGGACCAGACTAAAAGCAGAGTGACTACTACTTAGAAGCCTATAATGATGATGTGGGTCAGCAATCAAAGACTGGGAGAGTGTAGGCAGAGAGGAAATCTTTTGATGACCTCTGGAAATGCCTGCAAAGAATTTCACACAGAGAAACTCTAACAAGAAAATCTTACTCTTGGTGAAGTACTCCCAATACTGTTTGATTATTGTTAGTTGCCCTTTGTCCTTTTCATTTTTTTACCTTTTCATGTTATGCATTATAAAAAAATCCATTGCTTTCATTCATTCAGGATTAAAGCTGTCCTAATGTCTCCAGGACCAAGAATTTGCCACATTTTAAATGTGTATCTTTGTGTAAAGGGAACCATAGAGCTCTTACTAGTTTGTTAAAAGGGATTTTCTTTTCTGTTCTAGAAATATGTCCTACATGAATGCTACCAAAACAGGCACTATGTTTGTTTTGGGAAATCAATATTCTCGAAGTTTCTGAGTCTTCAACCTCCAGGTCCAGTTTTTTCTGTGGTGGAGAAAACCACATCAATATTTTTATCAGCAGCATTAATCAATGCAAGAGAAGGCTTTCTGTTTAGAGCCGTATGAACAACTTAGCATGCTATCCAAGGTTATAACTTTAGTCTGACGCAGAACTCTGTGTAACACGATAGCTTAGTGAGTACAGTAAGAAGGAATCAGCAACATGGACATCCTTCACTCTCCTCAACACTAGATACAATACCAGAGTGTCTCAAATCTGCAGCATGTATATTATATAAAAACATGTGTGTTTGTTTTTTTACACATTTGTGATTGATTTAATGAAAACCCTTTTCACACACCACAGAAAGGAACTTGTTTAATGCGACCATGTTAGCAGTGTGAGGAACAAAACACTGGTTAGTGGGGGAACAAATGTGATGTGTAGAACACAGTTACAAACAAGCTTGGAGTGCGAAGTGCTGAAGGACACAGCAGCACCGATGAAAATGTAAAGTGTGTTTCACATTTTTGTACAGTTGTACATGTGTTCGTTGTTTTTTTTTTCTCTTCTTTCAGACACAGTTCGGGGCCCTAAAGGACGCTAAGATAATAGAGGAGGGTATGTGACTACCAGTCAATGTGTCCGTCTGTCAGTGTGTGTGTCTGTTGTTGTTTGCGCTGTGGCTATGCTCCAGCAAGCTCTGTAATTACTGCCAAGGGTGGACTTTGATGCACCCGGATATTTAGTCTACAAGCTGGAAGCCAAAGAGAACCAGAAAAATCCACACACACGCACGCACACAGGAGAGTGTGAACTACAAAGGTACACTTTGACTAAAAGCTGGTCACAATTTTGCAGTCTGTGAAGAGAATTAATGTGGATGCATTCATGATACACCACAGACACATCACTCTCAAAAACACACACAGGCACACGTGTTCTCTAAACCTCCTGGTACAGTACACCCGGTTGTATAGATTTCCCTGAAGATCCTTTAATTCAACAGCTTCAGTTCTAATTGGACTGTGCTTTGTTCTGCTCCATTTCTCAGCATCCTACTTAACACTGGATTAGATTAGCCATATCAGCAATATTCACAAAAAGGGCACGAGGTAAAACACAAACCAAACACAGAACTAACAGACAAACATACAAACACAGTTACTGTGCCACATACAGCCTCACTTTACTCATGATACCCACCGCCACATGCATTCTATCAATTTCCTGTGTTCAGTAGTATTAGTTGAATGCATCACATCCATTACTGGGTAACTGTAATTATGCGAGTTTCATATATTAGCACCAGAGCACATGCAGAAGCCAATATTTAATTTCCTGTCCAGCGTCAGTGTACTTTACTGAGCACCAGTGGTGAGAAGTTAAAAGTCCTGTTGCAAATCAGTTAAGCGATGGTACAGTAATGTTGAAAAGAATCTAATGCTACATCATGAAATCATGAACAAAACAAAATATACAAATAGAATGTCTTACAGCTTAGTTATTGTTGGAAAACCTTGTTTGCACTTTGACGTACTGGGAAAGTGTGGATTTTATCTGAAAGTTGTTAATAATAACAATTTGGTCATTTTAAACTGAGAATGGTTTACATGCTGCACGCTGGTTTACATGGTGCATGCACGTAAACCAGCGTTTCTACAGTTAAGAAACCTGAAACACACCACAAGTACCAAAGTTACAATTACACAGTCCCTTCAATGTTTTACAAAAGTAAACCTGGATGTATTTTATTAAAGTCTTATTTCATAAACAAAAAACTGCGGTGATAGAGGTGCACAAAATAACACAAATATATCATTATGTGACTATGTGCAAAATCAATATTGGAAAAAAAATCCTGCTTGGAATGCAATCAATAATAACTAATTATGTAGGTATCATGAATTCTGACTCTATTCCTGTAATGTTGAAATGCAGCAGACATTGTTTGACAAGCACACTTAATATGTTAAAATCATTAGGACACTTAAACTGGATTATTTCAAAGTCAAAACACCAGATGCACTCAAATGCACTAAAACCATGTGGTGAGATGGACATAATAAATACATTTCTTTACAGATTCTGTATAACAGTTCATTAGTTGGTGTCTGCATTTGCAAAACATTACAAATGGAAAGATATTATCACTATTTAGTTCACTATTTCTTCTCTCATCACAAGTCATATCCTCATCATAACTTAATCTCATTGACGCATACCCTATGTTTACATAATATTGTTTAGCCCTGTGTGGTGGGCTTTGGTGTTCGAGCCCTGTGACTCAATGTGATGCAAAACCACCTTTGGCTGAAATTACAGCCTCAAGTGTTTTTGGATACGTCTCTACCAACTTTCTACATCCAGAGAGTGAATATTTCTCTCTATATATATATTTTACCTAAAGCTCAGTCAGATTAGGTGAAGAGCCAGGTATGAAAATCAATTTTTAAGTATAGTCAAAGATTATAAGTTTCATTTATGTCTTGACTTTGACTGTCGTTCTAACACATGAACATGCTTTGATCTAAACATTTCCATTTTGACTCCGATTGGATGCTTAGAATTTTAGTCCTGCTGGAAATTGAACCTGTTCCTACATCTCAAGTGATTCCTAGCCTTTAACAAGTTTGCGTCCAGGATTACTCTTGGATCTTCAAATGAAGGCTTACTATCTCCACTATTTGAGCTGAAGAAAAGCATCTTCGCAGCATGTTGTATTTGCCACTCTTCACGGTGGGAAGAGTTTTCTCAGGTTGGTGTGCAGTGTTAAAGTCCAGCCACACTTATCATTTTGCATGTGGACAGAAGGTCTGATTTAGATTTCACTTGACAAAAGCACCTTTTACCACATATTTGGTGTGTAGCTTACAAACTGCAAACTCACTTTCAACAATGACTTTATTTTTGCCACTTTTTGCAACTAACCAGATTTGGTGATCTCTGTAGCATCTCCTCTTAACGACGGGCCTTCTTGAATGCCTTGTCAGATTATGTGCATAGTAATGTTTTGTTGAGTTTGCAGTTGTTCCATATACTCTTTCCATTTTCAGCTGATGTATTGAGCAGTACTGCGTGAGGTGTTCAAAGCTTGAATTATTGATTTATACCCCAAAACTGCTTTTAACTTCTCTACAACTTTTTTTTTTTTTTTTTTTTTTTTTTTTTACAATAAGATACAATCAATTTTGTGATTTCAACATGACAAAACCAGATATGAATATTTCTGCAAGGCACCGTATGCATTACGCAGCACTACAAATACTAGTGAAGAAATCAGGATCCAGTTTATTAAGCATACTGCTCACGTCCATTCTTTGTAACATGAATACAAAATAGTCATTTTTTATAGGAGGGCTCATGGTGTCAGATGTGAGGGGGAGAAACTCATAAAGCCACATTTATTCAATACCCACTTTATTATGTTCAAGGTCCAGGGAGGAGGAATTGGGGTGGTTGGAGAGCCTATCACTGCTGTCACAAGGGGTACAGGTCACCAGTTCATCACAGAGGGAGAACAAGGATAAACTCACACTCACGATCCATGTGGAATCACTAATTAACCTAACATGGATTGAGACTAAGGAAGAAGTTGGGAAATTGGAAAAAAAAAAAGTCTACCAAGAAGGGTACAATGCAACACAAAAGAAGCCTGCAGAGCTTAGTTTAAATCATGGATCTTCTCCATGTGCAGCAACAATGCTGACCTCAATAATACTGTGCACAACTGGGAACAGTGGAATATTTTTTGGAACTTAAATGTTATCAGCTACTTGCATAATGCTACTTATTGCATGTAAAGCTGACACAGATATGTCTGATGTTTTACTTTTTTCAATGCCTGTGATTTTTTTTCTCATGCTTCAACTCAAAACACCACTGTCAAAAAACCTTTGTTGAAAATTTTGACCTGTGTTGCATTTAAAGTGCTCACCTCATAGTCTAAGTCGAGATGATCAAATTCCCCATTAGTCCTGAAGTGCTGAGTGTGTCCATCTAAGGTGAAGTTGACATTGCGACGGTAGCGTTCGATCACCACCGAGTGCCAATGATTGTCATCCAGGAGGCTGCCAGTGGTCACAGAAGTGTGACCCAGGATAGAACCATACTGGTTACTGCCTGTAAAGCACATCTAAAGTGAGCTACAAAATGTCATTATTAGCTATCCCAGTAGAAAAATACTAAACTTTTTTTTTTTAATGGATGCACAACACCAAGCTGGGTCACGTCATAGACAACAACAATCTTTTATGTGCATTGTTGGCCTGTCATGATAAATTTTGCTGGGAGAAACATTGTCCCAGAAGTTATTAAGATAAACAAAAATATTGTTATTTTGAGATCATTTTCACCTCATAAAATAGTAACGGCATAGAAATACAAATTCACCCTGTCAAAAACCAAAAATCTTTAATTTCTAATGAACTTTTAACACTGGAAGTGGTAGACAATTTAAATATCCAAGAGGAATTTAAAAAAAGACTTGAAATAAATTAAATGGATCCTGAATTCTGTTTACACAAAATTGCCTTTCAAAATGGGGCTAATTGAGACTAGTGAACCAGACCGATGTCATCCAGTTTTTCGTAGAAAGAGAGTGACAAGTAAAAAAACCTTGTAAATGAAAATTATTGAGCTCATTTTTACTTTTTATGTGTTTAGCTGATTTACTGTGACAGGCTTAGTGGCTTATTGAGTTAGAAAGAGCAAAAATGAGCTATTCTGATCAGTAGGAACTACATTTTTCAAATAAAGAGATGTGATAAAGCTATTTAAAAGGATGCTGTACTATGTTGGACATAATTAGATGTGCAATTTTGCCATTATTTTTTGGTGTGAGAGAAAATCAGACTTTTGACAGAAAACAGAAGGTTGAGTGGAGTATGAAGATGTAGTTATGTTTTATTCTTTTGAGTTTTCAACCACTGTCTTTCATTAAATTTCTTTCATTTCAGAAATCTCAGTGTTAAGATAAGTATCTACATTCTCTACATTATATGCACAGAGGCTGCTCCTCTCGTACCACGAGCCATGCTGACCACAACAGCCAATGAAGTAAGATGCTGACACCAGTTTAAAATGTTGACTGTCATTCTATTTTTTTTTTTCCCAATAGTACAATCCTGTAGCAACATGGACATGTAATCCTAGTACTCATATTACTAGAAATCTTTTTTTTTTTTGCTCTTATTATTTATATTCTCACATAATGGTCCTTTGAGACAAGTCTAAAATCAGTTAAAATGACTGGAAAGTCATGTTTTGAAAAACACAAACATTAGAAATCAGTCATAATATCAGGTGCATATGTAAACAAAATCTAACTCTACAGTCTAAAACTGGTGAAAAAGTCTAAACAGTTCACAATAGGTTGTAAAATGTTTCAGTGTAAATTTACCTCATTATTGTGGTGAATTTATTAAAAGAAGCAAGAAATATTTTCTAATTTTTACTAACAAAATTTAAACTTGATTTTGTGTATTTTTTCCATCAGTAAAAATTCCATATTAATTTAGTAAGATGTAAGGAAAGTAATGACCTTACAAATATACTCACTTTGAATAAAGGAATTCAACAGCCAACTGACTGTAAAAATTTGAAGCAGTTGCATATTTTCAAAAATACTCTTCTGGTCAGTCAGCAAGAAGATAATCTCTGTGTTTCATTTCCCTGCACATGACACGCATTTATTACTCACCCAGGTTTATCTGCAGTAGTAACTTGGCTTTGCGGAGCTCCAGAGTGATGTAGTCACCCTGCTGCCCCTCCCCATGGAGAATTACACCTTCGCTCTCTGATGTTTTAAATCTCAGGGCAATCACATCTTTTATAATCTTCATTTTCTTCACCTGTAAAAATTTTAAACACCAAATCCATTCAATGTTGCTCATACAAAAATGAAATATTTTAAATTTAGACATAGACCACCATGAAGACATTTATTTATTTACTTACTGTATTTTCCGGACAATAGAGCCACACTATAAGCTGCACCGGCTTTTTTTTTTTACTTTATATATGTACGTTTCCAGCTTTGTTTTGTTAAAAAAAAAAAAAAAAAAAAAAAAAAAAAAAAAAAAAAAAAAAAAAAAAAAATTGAAACCAAAATAAGCCCCCGGGGGGATATAACCGCGGGTACAGCCGCCCCAGTTTGTGTTCAACACAAACGCAGCAGAGGGTTGTGTACTTAATAAATCTGCCCTGCGTCTCCAACGTCAAACCATGGATTCGCTCATGCTGAGCTTCCGTGCAGCAGCTCTATTTCTATTTCCCTCCTGTTTGCCAGATCATTAGCTCTCAATTTAAAAGCTGCATCATATGAACTTCTTTGTGTGGTTTCCATGATGAGGGGGAATGAGTTTGAAAACCTGTCTGCTGCTAGCATCTGCTTGTTCTAAATTAAAATTAGCACTTTCTTCTTTGATTTCAAATTTTGACTTCCAATGAGTCACTTCCTGCTAAAGAGCCCCCTGGTGGTTGAAGAAAATCCACAGAAAAGATGCACCAGGCTATATTGATAGCTTTTTTGATAAAGCTATCAAAAAACTCAATAAAGCTATCAAAAAAGTAGCGGCATATAGTCCGAAAAATAAGGTAATTTAAAACCAACTGTATTTTTTGACACAGTAAGTTTTGAAGAAAGAAATAATGAATTTGTAGATTGTGTACCTTAAAGCGATATGATATTACTCCCTGCCCATCAAAGTTGATAACATCTGCCCCTAAAAGAGACCAAGAACAAATACATGACAAATATTAAGATCTGCAGATTTTAATAAAAAAAAAAAATTTCTTGATGACCATTCTAGTCACATGCAAGTCAATCCAATTAACGGCATGCCTTTAATACACAAATATGTAAAAGCCTGTTAAAATGTAATGTTTCAACACCCAACTAATGACTGTTTTTGATGAAATTCAGTGAGGGTAATAAGAAACAAAACAAAACCTGCAACCAACTAACACTTTTGTATTCTCTTCTAAATAAAAGTGTGTAGGAAAAGTTGTGATTGTCATGAAGACGTGAGAAAGGTTGTTCTACAGTTGATATTTGATTTGTTCTTTAGATACTTCTGTAGAAACATGAAATGACAATATAATAATGGGGATGAAGCACAGAACACCTGAGAACATCGTTCCATGTATCTAGTTTTTCTGAATATAACGCATGCTAGAAATACATAGATTACAATTATTAATGTCCATATTAGCTGACTATTCTCTGCTTGTACATATTGACAGTCTGATACTATACGTTGCCCTACAAGAAAGAAAACAGTTTACGCTTTGACTCTCGCAAGTGCTGCTATACCAGAACCTAAGCACAAAAAAGATACAACAAACAGAACGAGATTTTTCAGGTTTCCAGAAAAAAATAAGGTGAAGTGGCTGAGACATGTCCTCAAGCTTTCTAACATCACTGCAGTAGTTCAAGGGGTTGGTGTAGAGAACATTGGTGAGTCTGTGTGGGGATTTTAGGTAACAAAGGCAGAGAGAACAGTATGAAAAATCTGACCATAATCATCCATAATTAAAATGTAATATTTCTCATTCCAAAGTATCTGTTAAGGTTGTCACATTTATGAAACATAAGGACATTTAGCAAACCTTTTATAATAATCAATGTCAGATTTCGCATGCAGTTTCGTCTAGTTGCAATCTTGGGTTGGGGGTGGATTAATGATCATCGTCAATATTCTCCAGTTTTTCCCGGTTTTGAAACTTATTTCTCCACCCAATTCTTAAAGCATATTACTTTAAATATAAACTCAGGGGCATTGAAAGACATTAAATCAAGTCAATGGAAACAATGTTTGTCTATTTTAATCATTTTCTCAGGAGTTTAAATCAAGAGTTTAAAGTGGTTTATTCCTTTAGTTTTTCAACTTTATTGTCATCACCATGAAGAACAACATCTGTTGTTATGTTATAACGCATTATGTTGTTTTGAAATCGACAAGTGATGTTGCACATTATAAATCAGTGAACGCATCATTTTTAACTGATAGAATAAGCGATAAAAAGGATTAGCATCCTACCTTTGAGGACGCCAAGGGAAATACCCAGTGGTCTAAACACAGACCTGCTCACTGTAGCAATTTTAGGAACAGTTGTGTAACTCTGTGTAAGTTTCAAAATCAGATGGACATGCATCTTTATCACACACAAAAAGCTTTCTGAATACATATTCTAGAGAAAATACATAGAAGCGTATTGCGAGAAAGACCAAGAAGCAGTTAAACAATGTATTATTAATCAATTATTTTACATTGACTAGCCACCTGGGTGTAGATTTGACAAACATACTTTTTTTAATAAGGCTTTTATGTGCCATCCAACTCATTAAACAGATTTTATTCAATAGTGTAAAGCTATGCCAGAGAGATGTCACATGGGTCCCACTACGGTCAGTCAAGTACTGCACTAAGTTATTAGGAGGTTAAAATGTCTCCATGGAAACAAGCCTTACCATCTGTGCAACAAATTAGAGTCTGAAAAAAAACAGGTCACTGCAATATGACAAACTTGAAATTAAAACAGCTGAAATTGATGTTTTATTGTTTTTAATTGTCTATTGATGAAATACATTCATCTTTGAATGTCTCCAGAAAAAGAAGGTCTGTGGACCTATGGTGCTCCTGTAAAGTTACATTGGGACTCTTGGCAGTTTCTATGAGTAATTTTCATCTTGCTTGACCTGACCTGAAATTGTAGGTGGAGTGGACAACCTGCTCCAACTACAATTTCATAAGTTCGCAATTGTGTCATATGTTTTTCCAATTTGGGTAGATAGAGACAGATTCAATGAGACGTTCAAAACAAGGATGCTGTTTCATAAAATATGCCACGTTTAAAGTCCTCCTCAATTTTTTGTTTCTAATTTATACATAAAAGCTGTAGAACATAACCTTTATAAAAAGAACTGTATTTATATTTGCTAAAACTGTCACTTTGAAATAACAGTGACAGATAATCTTAACATATTGAGCTCCTTCACTTCCTCCCAGTACTACTATTGTTATCTAAGAAAATGCACCGCTTCTTGTCAAAAACAACCAATCAGAGCCAGGAGAAAGGTGCTAGCGCTGTCAATCACCCTTGTGTATTTGAGAACTGGTAGAAGGCAGAGGAGTGTGATCTTTTTAGAGATTATCCGTCTCATACAATACTGTCATGACATACTGACAAGTTTTAATGGAAAAGAGTATGTAAATTAACAATTAGGTAACTTTATTTTATATATGTGAAAGTTACTTACTGCAGTTTTAAGGTAATTGATCTTTATGTTTGTTTACTCACTCACAAACTTTTGAGGCCTTCATGGAATAACTTTTTATGACGTTCAAATTATACACAGGTGGTGTTTCTTTGCCAACACGGCTAATTCTGAAGGCGTTGATTGCAGTGGGATTAATTTAAGAATAAAATGGGGCTAAATAAAAATGCATGCTATACTTTATTAAACGTCTAAGGAAGTCATGCATTATTTATCCATCATTTTATATATTTGCTGTGGCTGTAATGTTACAAAATGTGAAGCAGGCATATGAAAACTTTTGCAACGCACTGGCACTCCTTTGAAATTTCCCTAATCACTGCGATTAATCCAAACATGTTTTAACAAGCTGTGCTGTGTCCTGTTTCAACAATGATTTGATAGATTTTTTTTTGTACATTTTACATTAATTGTAATGAAAATGAGCATGTAAATTCCACAGCATGGTAGATCATGTCTCCTTTACAACCCCTAGTTTGGCACAGATGTACATGCACACACACACGTACGCACACTCACTTTTACTGCAAAGTCTTAGATGAGTCATAATATGGCATTGCATTTAATTATCACACATTCTGAAAACCCAGGATTATCATCTACAGCCAACATATTTGGTGAGTATGCTTGGAACATAACATCTATATTTATCTGCCTCCTTCGCCTCCCACTACTTCTTCTTTGTGCTCTCCTTTTTCATTCTTTTTTTTTTTTTTGGTCATGGACCCACATTGTACCTCTCTTATCTGTCGTTTGCGAAGTAGGAATTTTTTTTTTTTATGAGGGACAGATTCTAAGAAGCTGAGGAGTCAGGGAGAGAAGGGTGGGTAGAAGAACAGACAAATGTATGTGTTCTCGTTTTCTGACTGAATGCTGAAGGAAGGAGTAGTGACAGGGTAATCATGAAAAAGCACTGCAGGCTTCAAAACACAGCTGACAGACATCTCTGAAATATGATGCATCTGACCGGGGGGTGTGTGCATGTGCAAGCAGTTGTGAGTATCTCTTTGTTATCACTTATATCTGAGTTGAAAGAATGTGTTTATTTATTACATTGTGTGTTTATTATTTGTAATCTAACAGATGTCAACTCATGGTGGGCAACGTTCTTATCTGTTGGAAATAAACTCCAAGCCCCTATTGGACTACAAACAGATGTTTTTGGATTTTTGTATTACATCGTTCTATAGAGATAGTCCGTTGAACAATACTCCAAAGAAAAAAGGAAGAAATGTTTACGTGAAAAAGGTGAATTTTACGACATGTTCACTTAATTTAGTTTTGAAAAGAAAAAGTGTGATATTGTTTTGCACGTCCCGGCTATGTCCTGTGAAACATTTACACTTTCTGATGCTGAAGACGTAGTTTTTGTTTTGGAGAGCAATATCATAATTGCATTGTGTGTTTTCCTTTCACAGTACAGATTTAGTAAAAGAAAAACATGCCGTAATCACAAACTTGCCAGCGTTTTTCATGAAAAGAAAATTATATATAATTTTTTGTGTGGTTAGGAAATTAAACTTTCACATGAAACTTTTGATGGAAAAACATTTGCAATATGAACATTTAGTAAAACTCTCTATTACATTGTTGTTTTAAAAAATCAGTAAACATTTTTAAAATATTTTTGTTAAAATATAATGCCAAAAACATGACAGGCACTTTTAGAAAAACAAAAACAAAAAACAACAACAACAACAACAAAAAACATTTACTGTCAATCCAGTAGTTTTACTGTGGTGGTAAATTTTAAATATGAATTTAAAAAAGTCCTGGCCATTGCAAGTCTGCTTCATGTTGAATACCAGGAAGATATCATATGGTACTGTTATTATTTTCATGGTGAAATCTTTATGGCTGAGACTGTGAGAAAACTCATGTAAATTAAAGGGGGCAGATATTTTTGTTTTAACACAAATTGTTCTGCTTGCCTTCAGAAACACATATCTGTCTGACTCTGTGTTTCTGGGAAATGTGTAGCACATCTTGTCATCCTTATCATCACTTACCTGCTTCTTTTGACGCGGGGAGGAAATGAAACAAGGGAATGTAATCAATGATGTTGAGAACTGACTAGAATACAATGCATGCCCTTGTGTTCACACACACACATTTAGACACACGCTCAGACGTATCCACACACTATATAATCACATCTCCAGAATGAAAGATGTACGTGTGTCACTTATATAAAAGTAATTTATGCACAGGCTTAATTGAAATTGTTATCAAAATCAATTTGGCGCCCTTTAATAGAATGAGAACGGAGGGGTTGCAGGAGAGTCAGTTCCCTAGATGATGCGTTTACTCAAAAGAAGGAGTCGGTTGTGACTGTTTTGTCTTCTGGCCTAAAAATGTGCACTGCAAAATAGGTTTATCACTTATTTATTTCTACATGCTCTACGAAGGGTCTACGTTATAATCTAATGTAAAATACAAACCTTAAATATGACTACAATACATCTGAAAAACTATTATAAATCACTTTAAGTGGATCCATGAAAAGGAACTAAAAATTCTTCTTTGTCTGGCAAAGCGCAAGTGAGAAACTTACACACTTTTTTAGAGTGTGTCTAAAAGATATTTTGAAGAACAATTAACTTTAATATAAAGTCTCAGAGAGTAATGGACACGATTTCAGTCCTTAAGTGTAAAAAAACTCAACCAGACCAGAAAATATCTGACAAAATTTAGACTGTATTTAGCTTAAGCATTTTGATTCTGCAGTGACCTTAAAAGTTATTTATGTAATAAACTAAATAATTTATAATTCTATTTTGACATTTTTTTATGTGTGTGATTTAAACTAATATGTCACAAAGAGTTAAAAGTGTCCATTTTATGCAGGTAAAATCTACAAATCCTGAAGTCCCAATAAGAATCCATCTGGAAATTAGCACAGATTTTTATCTTTTTTGATACAGAGTTTAAAATGAGTTAATTCTAGAGATAGGAAGGTCCTTTCAACAGTTTTGATTGAAATCTTAAGACTCTTATGGTAAAAAAAAGTATTATTTCAATGGAGGAAATGGTTGCAACGAGTGTTTAAAAATGCAAAAAAGACAGATAAACAAGAGAAAAACAAGTCAGACCAACAAACTGTTGAATATGGCGGTTCACGGCTTGGGTCAAATGTTCCACATCATGGCCTAAAAAGTTAAAATCTGTGCATTAATCTGGCTTCCATATGATTTTTCTAACAAGTATTCATATTATCCTGATCTCGTCGTCAAATGAAAAAAGTATTTTTCTCTTTAAAGAACACGATTATTGAGATGTTGAAAGAATCTCTCTTGAAACGTGTGCTTGCCTACAAGGTTAGACAAAGTACGACTGTTGTTTTAAATTTCTGAATATAATTTGAGGATTATGGGGAAAAAAAGTCACGTAGTTGACTTGAATAAGACAGATGGAATAAGACGGAGTCAGATCCTCAGTCTATGTTAAGGTCATTAAAATGCAGAATGCATCCAAAACAAAATCTGAATATGACGTCTAAGAGAGAAGAGCTTAAAGAACAAATATTTTTGAAGGGGTGGAATTATGTATTTTCCAGCACACAGTGCCTTTTCTGAGAGCAATCGAGGAACTATAGCTTCCAGCTGTTAGAAAATCCATCCCAAACCAATATTTGAGAAGATGTTTGCCTTAACTCACAGTAGGAGCAGCCGTACACTTCTATGCGGAGACCAATACGTCCCTCCTCACTCCAGCCTACTGGGATGAGCCTGAGGAATCGAGCCACAATTCCCTGCTGCAGTTCATGGCGAACTGCACTTTCTGAATTGGAGTTTCCAGAGAATGCCTGAGAAAAACAAAACAAAACAACAATGAGGAACGAATATTCAAAGACAAATATATATATACATTATCACCAAAAACCCAGCAAAAACAAGCAGTTATAGAATGTAAAAATAGAGTATTTGTAAATAAAATGGGAGTGAACTTATACAGTGCTTTTTCAGTCATATTGGCCACTTGAAGCCCACAGTCGCAATCACAAACACATTTATAAACTGATACCAACATTGGTCGGCAACTTGAGGTAGAGTGTTTTGTCTTACATCTTTCTGTTCATGGAGAATTAAGTCTTTCACATACTTTATTCTTTTATTTATTTTTTTTTTTTTTACCTTTTTCTCTATTTGGCAACCTCGGGGTCTTGTTTTGTTGGATTTCATAAATATGTAAGTTTAACAATGTGTTGAAAAACATTTTTTGTTTATTCAATCAGCATTTACCACAGCTGACAAAAGTCAGTCGATCAATAAGATCAAGTAGGAAAACAAGGCAAAACATTTTGAGTGAGTTGTGAGAGGATAGGAGTCGACCATCCTTACATGGCACTTTTGATCACGTATACAAAAAAAAACTAATTTCTACAATGCATAAAACAGTATGGTTTACTATAAGATGCAGCTAAAAGCTAATAGAAACAGAAGATGTGCCCAAGTAAGATATGTCCATGTGCTTCAAAATAAACTGCTGCCAATGCTTCTTTTTTTCTTTCTTCAATTGGAACAGCAGTGACAGGACTAAACCCAATACAAGGAAGACAGACAGTGGAGATGGTAAGCATCTGGCATCACAAGACAGAGACACTAGAACAAGCCCCCAAAGACCAAGCAAGCATATCACTGGTGACACTGAAAGTTTGACAATGATGACAGCTCTTGTTGGAATTGCTGTTTGGTTATGTCAGCCTTTGTAGCTAACAGCCACGCAGGGAATCGTAAGACCTACGTCTGGCGGGATTTTTTTTAAATATATTTGCTGTGGTTTATTTTATGAAAGTGTAAAATATTAAACCCTATTTCTCCTACAATATGCCATCCCAGTCTAATGGCTAAGTGCTAGCAAGGTCTTTTGACTCTCTACCAACAACATAGTTCAAATTATGAAGGTTCAACCCGTTTAAGAAGATTAAGCATCTTTGTACATACCTTTGCAATGATTATTTTAGATTTTCAATAAAGGCTCATATTTTTTCTTTTTTTCAGGAAAGCAAACACATAAATAAGCTTTTGCTACGTTTTAAACATAGATGATGTATTCTTTTTCCCCCCACATATTATTACTGTTTTTTCAGCACTACTCCAGAATTGCCTCTTTACATTATACATAGCATAGTTAGAGTATGCTAAAAGAACAAGTTAATACTAAATAGTCTTGTATTTTTGCATTAGTTCAGATTGCTTCCTCAAGTCAAAAACACTTATTTCTATTGAAGATAAAAGTTTCTGTTTTATGTATCTATAAATTTTTTCTGCAAATTTGGCAATCACAATTTGAAAACAGGTACCAAATTATAAATGGGATGCTTTTGTTCAATAATTTTATGACTCTCCGATTTTATCTTACCAAATCCTTTTCATAGTGTATATAAATGTATATGTAAACTTGGCTGCACAGTGGCGCAGTTGGTAGAGCTGTTGCCTTGCAGCAAGGAGGCTCTGGGTTCGATTCCCGGCCTGTTTTTCTGCATGGAGTTTGCATGTTCTCCCTGTGCATGCATGGGTTTTCTCCAGGTACTCCGGTTTCCTCCCACAGTCCAAAAACATGA